>WEIT01003986.1:3154-23908 GCA_013389985.1 Dryoscopus gambensis | reverse complement strand
CAACAAGGGCTGGGGCTGGCCCAGCCGCCGCGGGCACGGCCCGGGACAGCGGGGATGCTCCGGCCTCTGGAGCGAGGAGGGAAGCGCAGCCCCGTCGCACGCACAGCCCGCAGGGACAGCCAGCACGCGATTTTACTCCGGAAAGCGACGTGATGCGCTCCCAGCCCCGCAACCCCGGCCCCGAGCACACCCAGACCAAAGCACCTCTACCCTTACGGGAGCCAGAAAGCAATTTGTAACTGACCTACTGATGGTGTAGGGGTCTTCTTGGAGTTCCTTTTTTTTTTTTTTTAAGGNTTGAGACGGCAGGCATGTTACCCTTACACTTTCTGTAAAATTGATTACTGCAGAAACCCTCTTCAAAACCAGGTATCCGCAGAGGCAAAGGAGCAGGGCTCACTTTCCTGCTGCAAGGACCAGCTCCTGCTTTTTACTGTTGTACCAAAGTTATGAGACCCAAGTACAACCTCCCGCTTTGACAATCACACCCATCTGATCGAAGTATCACCACTTGAAAAGCAACACAGACCCAGCCGGGAGTTTCTGTGCCTGACCTCATTCCCAACAGTGGAGTGCCACCATCAAAGAGCCACCCTGCCCTTACCCAGTGCCGGAGTACAAACGACTGCATTTGCAACACAACAAATTTCAGAGCTAAAATGTTTGCAGAGTCCCACATAGAAGGATGTACAGAAATGAGTGGAACGGGCTTAACCGAGATCATTAGTTGGCATTCACAAGGATAGACCTGGGGAAGAAAACATTTTCCGAATGAGAACAATCAAGGTTTACGGCTGAACGAATAACCAGAGGAAGCAAACACATTGGGTCTCTACTTCTATGTTTAGCACCATTTAGAAAAAGCAAATGCGATACAGAGTTTACAGATGTGTACAATGCTAAGCATAAATACAGGTTTGGGTATTTGGAGTTCCAGGGCCAGCACCCCGAGCAGAGCTGGCAGAAGTTACAGCAGTGACATGGAAAAACGAGGAACAAACCCGCAGCAGAGGCAACGCAGGTAACAGGCTTCCATGTGAGCACAAGTTAAATTTATAACAGTTACATAAAAGGATACATATCAGACTCCTTGGAAAATGACACCTTTGAAACTGTAACAAATATTCTTCTCTGGCTTTTTCAAAAGTACAACCACTTGACAACTGCTGATAGGAAACAGATGTAGCACATCTTCCCTTCCTGCAAACAAGCCATACATCACCTGTGGCTGTACTACAGGAACAAAAATGGTCAGTCACAGAGGAAAAATGGACAGAGCATCCCCAGCAACAACAAAATGTTAGTGATCACTCACACCTTTGGGAAACCCGTTGCATAATTCCTCCAGGCACACAGAGCCATTTTTACAGGGACACCTTGATAGCTCTAAAATATGCACAAGTTCTTGTAAAGGCCCACATTATACATTTAAATTACAGAATGTTAGCAGTTTGCTGGAACAGCAAGATTTAGCCCAAAATTTGTTCTTCATAACCTCACATCATCCCCTTTCCTATAATTCAAACATGAAAATACTGAAAAAAAAATTTAAAACTTTTTTTTCTTAAAAAAAATGAGGACCTGAAATTCGCTGGATGAAACTGCATCTTCACGACTTGGCCACATTTTTCCAACTAATAGTTCCAAGGTTGACCAGCAGTGTTCTGAAATGCTTGAAACTTTGATACAGGCTTACAATACAAAGCAGCTCACTATTAGCATTTATTTTGTGCAGAGCATACATCAGAAAATAATAAAAATTTCAGAATTCATTTAAGAACTATTGGATGAGAATAGGGCTACAAGGAAAATTATTTAAGGGAACAAACACGTTAAGAAATTACTGAATTAGAAGAAAGGGAAGATGAACCATACCAGCAGATCAACGATAGGTCATTAATGTTTTAATTAAGAGCAAAACATCTGTGTTAGTTTACCGCAGATAAACTTCACAAACCAAACCAGACAATGCAGAAGCCAGAACAGCGAAGCCCCTCTGAGAATTAGTTAAGCAGGAATTCAGGCAAATAAAAGATAGTACAAGTGGAAATCCATCTTCAGCCAGAACAGCAAGAACTGGGGCTGCAAGTGCAGGGACCATGGGACATCAATAACAATGCTGAATTCATATTCAGGGTTCTCATTAACAGAGAAATACTGGCAAAAAACAAAGCAAATGCAAAGACAAGTCACAAAGTGACTGGAGGAGTTGCTCCACTGGAGGAGCAGTGATCAGAAAATCGATTTATAAGGAAAAGGTTAGAAGTATCAGTTTGTTAAAGTAAAAGGGTAGCTACAAGGGGTCATGAGGAGAAAGAAGGCTGAAGTTTCAGAGCAACACAAAATTCAATGCAGGTACCAAAAAACCAGAGCTAATCAGGTAAAAATCCCCCAAGTCACTCCATGGACAGGCTGACCCTTTCAGCCTTACCTTGAGTACCTGTGCCACACACAGCAGCTTCGCTTCCACAGGGCTACAGCCCCAGGGAGAACACGTAGGAATGGAAAAAAACCACTGTGGATTTATGAAGGTACAATAAATGTATACAAAATCAGACAAGTATCTGCCTATTTATTTAAAATACAGGAGGGAAGTGCTGAGCTTGAGGTGGTGATTAGGCAAAACCTGACAATTTTGGCTGGAAGAGTCACCAAGAGAACTGCTGGGGGACAGTTAAAACTCACATCTAGACAACCCAGATGCCCAGATCCAGAGTCTAAGGACCCAGGTGATGTGGACCAGGATGCATGTCCTCATTTCACTGAAAGTGAAAAAACAAGTTTTTCCCCTTTTGCAGTAACAGGGCCAAGGCAATAATCAAAGACAATACACACTTGCAGCACTGAAAATTAACTGCAGGCCTGTTTTAAGAATTCATAATAACTATGTTCAAATATTTCTTCTAGGCAATGAATCATGATTTTTCATTACTTAGAACCAGCTGAACACCATTTAAACATAACCTCTTGCATATTTGATTTACATACCCAGGTTACTCTATCAAGTAATCTATTTTTAGACTTTCCTCATGTATGAAAATTATGCACCAAATAAGATTCCAAACTTGAGCAAGCTCTAATCCATGCATCCTTTATTCCATTACAATCACTGTGTTGCTTTCCAGCAACAGGACACAAACTGCAATCAATCGCGATCAATTTATACAACAATCTGAGGCTTACAGTACATTTAAGGCCTTTAAATTTGGAAAAATTAGACCTATGCTAGTAGTGTAACAATTTTTAAGTGTTTTGCATTTCTGATGCATAATCTGTGCGATTCCAGTGTCAAAGAATCAAATTACTTCTAAACTAAAAAGATCAGCTCAATGAAAATTTAGTTACATAATCCATCAAAACATAAATGTGTAAATTTTTCTTTTTTGTCCTGGAAACTTTATAAAACTTTAATAGCAAAATAATATAGGGATAAAAACATATTTTAACAAAATGTATTCAATCATATACAAACCAGAATTTTGCAGTTTATTGTAACTAGACTTAAATTAAAACTACCAATTAAGAATCTATGCACAATGTAAATTCAAATATGTACAGTACTTTAAAAAGTCTACAGGAATGCTTTACAGAAGGAAATGTCTGTTATGGCTATTATTCAGACAATCTGAATATTAAAATGAGTTTTCTAGTAGTAAATTTACACATTTATTTTTAAACAAAAGCAGTTTTGTCCCTAGATCCTTTAAGAATATTCCAGTTATGTTTATACAAGTAATGGAGAGGTCATTACAGAGTTTAGCCCCATATAGTAGTTTGTTTATTTTCAGGTAAAAGTATATTTAAATAATTTACTTGGGAAGATCAGTAAGTTAACAAAAGAACACTAGAAGGGAGGAGGGGGAACTTCATCACAATAACTTTCCAGTTACAATACCACAGCTAGAAACTCCACAGAGAAAGTACTCCCTTAGATTGAACCCATGATTGTTCAGAACAAGCTGTAGCTCATAACAGTTGTGTTCTCCACACTGAGAACACGGTGGGGAAAAAGTCTATGCAGGACAGAATTATAAATGATCTGAAGTGAGACAGAGAAAACTGATCTTCGATTAATACAGCACTAGGTAAAAAGTGTCCCCATAAGCAGCTAGGATTCCCACTTCCTTCAGGGCAATGAAGCTAAAAATTGTTGGAATTACAGTAGTTGACCATATTTGTGTGCATTAGTAGAATCATTTCCAGATATAAAAGACAAATTTCATCAGATGTTTGATTAGAACACCCTCAAGACAGGGTATTTCTTCATAGTATAAAGCTATTACAGCTATCCAGTTAAAGCATGTGCAAAACCAGGTAATTTCTTCCATTCACAGTAACTGAGGTAAAATCAGGTAGGCTTCTTCAGGAGTTGGGAAGTTCATGAGATATGAACTGTTTTAGTCTCTCTAAGTACTGTGCATAAAGCTCTATGTCATTATGCCCAGCCCCTTCCACCCAGAGGGGCTCCACTGCTCGTGGACACCGCTCGTACATGGCCAGGCCATGGGAGAAATCGATCACCTCATCTTCGGTACCGTGGATGACCAGCACAGGAGAGGTCACTTTAGAGATCTTGTCAATGCTGGGGGAAGGAAAAGAAAGACACAGCTCAGCTTAGGGCTTTCCATTTCATAACATTAAAGAAAGCAAGCTTAACTATTGACACACAACCCAGTTAGCACTGCAGGTTTTTAAATGGCCGCAGACCACTGGAATTGTGCACAACTGATACAGGACAAGGCTCATTCCCAAAACACACGGGTAAAAAAGGAGCCTGCGCTGCCATCACCACCATCCCACCAGTGCTAACAACAACATGTTTGAGTGGGCAGCATGCAAATAAAGCTTGGCACCCAAAAAACCCCCACCAGAACAGTGGCTGTACCTATCACGCAAAGCGCCGTGAGGCAAGTGAGATTCCATGGGACATTCTGCAAGCATGGACTCTTCTCACATGACACATTATCACCTTCCAATTTAACAGCTTAGGAACTAATTAACTACATTCCAGTCGTAAGATTTCGTTAACAAACAAAGAAACAAACAAAAAAAAGCCTTGGCTCATGGAGCCTGAACCTGTCTTTGAACCCCCAAATTAGGCAGATTCAGCTAAAGGAAAACAATCTGTTCTACATACTGATTAAGTTCAAACAATGAAATAGAAAACTGTGGGGGAAGAGCATTGCACAGGGATATTTAACTGCAAACCACAGAAATCACCAGCTCCACCTTCATCAACAAATCGAGGAATGTGGAAAAATGAGTTTTGGTAATACTCGATTTGATGGGAGGACAAATCTCTTTCTTTATGGTAGCTAATAAAAGGTGTTTGGATCTTCCTGCTCCTGAAGAACAAGCAGGCATGCAATTCTGGCATGACCACTGATTTTACTAAATGATCAAGACTGCTTAAAATGATTTTAAAAATACAGATGCCAATATACCCTGACTCAAAAACAGGTTCAAAAAAGTTTTATGAAAATATAAAGTTAACTAAAAAGATGCAAACTGAAGCACTAAGCCTCACACTTACAAACCTCAGCATGTAATATTCTAGAGAACTGCCACTGATATTCCAGTGAACAGCTGAGTGTAAACACATTTCTGTCTCTGTCTCTATACCTCTCAAAAAAACCCCCACTGGTTTCATGCCATTTAAGGTGCTATTTAAAATTAAAATGCAGCCTATTTCACTTTTCCTGTCTGGAACTTCAGCTGTGTCCAACTATGCTGAATGAAAAAAAAAAAAATTCCAACATAAAAGAGGCATCAGAATAATGCAGATTTTGTTTCCCCCCATAATTTTCATCCCAAAATTAGTATCATAGCCAAATGCAAATACTTTATAATCCACATGCTATATAAACTGAAGTTTTAAGCCCATGAAAGGTCTGCTGTGATAGACCTATCAGCAACATACAGCTACAGAGATGTTTATGCATAATTTTTGTGGCTAGACACTAAGTTCTCATTTATTGTAGGAAACCCCTTTCACTTCAGTATTCATATAATGAAACAATTTTTTTTCCACATATATTCACAGACCATTAAACCAGATAATATTTATATTTTGCAGGAAATTGGAAGGCGTCCCATTGCCAACTCAGCGACTCATAAAGCAGTATTTAAACTGCACATTAGCCTTACTTAGTATTCTCAGCCACGCAGCTCTGCAGCTAGAAAAATCTACAGAGACCAAATTCTCATGGAGTCCCAACGTAAAATGCACATAATAGCAACTCACTGTAGGTGCACACAGAACTATTTTGTTTCCCACTGTGAAGACAGACAGTTGAGCTGCACACATTCATAAAGTGCACTGCTGTTTATTTTCACTGCTGCCAGTACCAGGGAAGTCAGACTGACAGCAATGAACAGCTCAGTAGGGCAAGAACAAAATACTCAAGTGCTACAGCACATCTGCTGTCACTGTTCCCCTTCCCACTTTTCTTTTTTAAACTGTTATTTGATTTGGCTGGTAACAGCTGATCACTGTTACTTCTGTAATCAGAGCTATGTTTAAGGCTTTGTTTTTTCCTCTCTCACAGAAGCATTTGTAAATATTGGATTTCAGGTTTGAGGATGATGAATGAGCTGGAGTATAAGTGCTTCAAATTCAGTCTGCACCTCCAACAAGTTAATTAATTAACTAATAATCTATTTGAAAGGATTCTAAACATGGGGACTGTGAGAGCCACTATTACTTCAACACCATTCCTTCTAGCTGTTCTGGCATACAGATTTATACCTATGGCCTCCCACGGCTGCTAATTTTAATCTGTTGTAACAAAAATAAAACATAAGAAATGCAATGAATATTCCTTACTATACTTATCACAAGCATGACTTTCTGAACCAAAGCCAAGTTTTGCCCAAGACTTCAGTGAGAGTCTGTTTTATCTTCTCCCTTCCATGGACCACTAAGCTTTTCACCCGTGCTTCCCCCTGCTCTGCAGTAGAGAAACTGGCTTCCGCCCTCATTCTCCCATAACTTAAACTGGATCAAATGAGAAGTTCTACAAGATTCCTAGAATATTTGCTCTTCCCATGACCTCTCCTATTCCCAAATACTTGGGTACTCTAGGTCTGTTGCAATTGCTTTTCCAGTGAAAACTAGACTATAAAAGCAAATGTTTTATATTAAAACCAGTTGTATATAGTTTTCTAGAGCTTCTGAAAACAAGATTACAATCTTCTAAGAGATGTGACAGGGACTTTGTTTTGGTCACAAAATCAGGATCCTGCAAGATCTCCGCCAGGGAGGAACAAATGCAAGCCTCGGTATCTTCTTACACCACCAGTCCCTTTTTAACACCTATAGAGCATGGCGAGCATAGAAAACCCCCCTTGCAGCATTGACACCTACCTTGGGAAAGCATCAAAGCAATAGGTTTTCCTGGTGTCAGGAAAAGCCACCCGTAATCCAGACATGAGGGGAGAATGGAGGATCACTGCTGCGCACTCGTACCGAGACGCCAGGTCTACTGTAGGGACAGTACCAATGCTCTGACCATACAGGATAATGTTCTCAGGGCTGACTCCATACCTGCAGAGAAAAGAAAGATCCCTTAAGAGAAAAAAAAAAAAAAAAAAAAAGCCAAAACACATTTCACATCACAGATGTGAAAACCAAACCAAAGAAACGAAAGTAGAGGAGGATAAAACCTGAAGCATTCCTCCTATCCTTTGTGGGTCTTTAAAATCTATTCCTAGGAGACATGAACTTACAAGTTTAAATTTTAAAACAGTCCAGCAAAGTAAACAACCCAAATACTACACAGGCTGAAGAGAGCTATCCTCAAAGAAGGAATGGCAGTTTGGTCATTAATCTTCACCTTCTTCAGGAACAGCTCTTGTCTTTCACTCCACACAGCAAATTATAAATGAGACTTCCCCCCTACCCAGAGTCACTCTCAGGAATTTCAGCTGGATGTCCTAGAGGCTAACAGCCCTTCCACCATTAAACAAGACAGTTACTCCTCTGCCCACCTTTCATTCCATGCAGTTGGAATAAAAAGACAAAACTGCCTTGTTAGTGACAGCAAAGACAAGAGGTCTGTTCATTTTTCCAGTTTCTGATCACTATAAAATATTCCTTATTTCTCTTTTCCAGTTTAAAATGTGTCAAGTTAATTTTGTAACTATAAAAATACATCATTCCATAAAATGCAGGGTTCATAGGGAGTCCTGAATGGCTCCCCAGTATTCCCATCCAGTCTATAAAACTGTCCCAGCCTGTGTGCTGCTTCACACTGCAAAAAAAGCTGAGAATGAGACTAACTCAGTTTTCATTTAAAGTATGCAAAATAGAAAGGAATTTGGAAGGGGCACAGGAGGAGGTGACAGTGGATAGGAAGAAGTGAAGAGTATTTGGCCACCACAGCTTGTTAGGAAAGCTGCACATCAAAGCTGTTATTCAATTATAAAATATTTCCCCAGAAGATTTCTCTCTGTAACTCCACCTCCCATTGCAAGCTGTATATTCAAATGCAGAAGAGAACATGGATCTAGTAGAAAATTATTTGTGTAAAACATGTCTTTTTGACAGGCTGTACTGTCTACAGTCCTGTGGTCACTGCTGTGACAATGAAAATCAAACCCTGCAGTTTAGGCTATACCACATGTACACCCAAAAGGTTTCCATTTCCTTGCAAAACTGCTTGCAAGGTGTATAGCAGGCCTGGACAGTACTTGACTTTCAAGCAGCTAAATGATTTGGTATGTGCAAAAGAGAAAATTACAATGGAAGAAAGATCAATTAATAATTAAAATTAAGAATAATCTAGTAATAATCGTCCAATTACAGGCTGTCAAGATTTCCTTGTTTTATGATGAAGTATATCTAGACTGGATTGGAGCCTCTGTGAAAGTGAAATTTTCTTATTATTTTTATACTGCTGAGCATAAGGGTGCTTTTGGCATCTACTGTTACATGAATAAGCAACTGTACAAAAATATCTCTCTGGAGTAAAATTTTATCCTCTTGGTAACCAAGCAGCAGCTCATGCTAGCGGTCTGTCACCACAGCCACAGCCTGATGTTTTTAAAGACATGATGTGCAGCTTTTTTGGCAGCCTTTTTTCTCCCTTAGCGTTAGGTATGGTCCAGCACACAGCAGGGCTTGGTTGGCTCGGTTCACAGGACCTCGGAACAAAGCCTTGTGCTCACAGACTTTGCCCCAGCTGCTGGGTGGGGAGGGCTGGAGGCAGGCACCCCAAAGGCACTGCATGCACCCACTCTATCTGCCAGCTGTTGCATTATACTAAAGACAGGCAGAAATGCATCAGCATCAGGGATATATAAGAAAACAGGATGGGAAATTGATCATCTACGTGGCACTTCAGTGGGCATGGAATTATGTTAATGCAGGTAGGTTTTGCAATGCCATCCTAAACTGTGGTACCATGATAAATGTGAAGTTCCCTTTCTAAGAAGTTTACAGTATAAGCAGAAGGTGGAAACAGACATTTGAATTAGAATCACAGGATAACAGGACAGCATAGGGTAGCAAGAGAATTTAACACATCAAATTGCCTTAGTATGGCAATTTTCTTCAACACTGATCTGCTTTAGACTCTCTCCTTTTGACATTATTTTGTTTCTGAAAACATCTCATATTGTAAGGGGAGTACCTTGCTGTTGGGGCAATAGGTACTCTAGACAAAAATCTGTTTCACAGTATGCCAGGTAAAGTCAGATGCAGTCTATAGCATCATTTTAAAAGCCCAGAGATATGTCTAAACTTAAAGTATCTCTTCATCACTCAACTATTCAGTATCTAACTCCAAAGAAAGGCAATGTGACAATTTTGACAAAATGAATAACTGTAAAAGGGTATTAGGACACCGAGTTCGTGCACTCTTAGCCTATTAGAACAAATGTCTTTTCTGCTTTATATTGCTACTGACTGACAGCTAAAAGAATCTCTGGGCCCGTTTCATTTAGGGACACTTCCCCTTTCCAAGACAGAAGAGTTACTGTAACAGATTTATCTTTTTAAGCCCTTTATCATTAGGTCATCACTCAGCAAGCGAGACATTGAGCTTACCGCAAACATCAGCAGAAACAGCCACATGTAATATTTATTTATTGTGAGGCCAAAGGACACAGGACAGCTCATGAGCGAAGGCCATGAATAATTGAGCTGTGCAAGGTCCTCGGAGCTGAGGGCCAGGGCTTGGCTCCGTGACCCTCTGCATCCTCACAAAGGCTGCCCAGTGGTGACTCAGCACTGCTCAGCCGAGGTACAAACCCACCTGGGGGCTTTATATTTAAAACACAACATTCTTAAAGCAGAGGCGGGGTCCCTCCCTCACTCTCCACAAACTTCCTTGTATCAGATCCTTGCACAATAGGAACAGTGATACAGAAAGTGAAAGAGAAGAGAGGAAGAGCAGACATGGGTAAGAAGGCAGCAATGAAAGGGAAACTGAGTGACAGAGAAAAAGGGAAAGAATATGGTAGAAAAAGGCAAAAGACACTCTGGAAAAAGAGGAATCCTGTTCCAGTCTGCTCTCCTATTAAGGAAGAAAGTCTTTCCACCAGCTAAACAGTAGCTCCTAAAAATAACTTCCTTGAAACACACAAGCTTTGGTCTCTGTGGAAACAGAGCTCCATCCGACGGAGCAGGAGAGCCAAGTAAAATTTCTGGATATGCTTGGGCACTTCTCCTGTGGAGCCCATCAGAGAGTTCTAAACAAGCAGGGCAACATCGCAACGTGGAAACCAGCCTTCAGCAAAGCCAGAGCAGGAAACAACTCAGTTACCATGGCCATATGCAAAACCCTGATTCGACAAAGGGGGAAAAAAGAAGAAGAAAAAAGGGCAGGCATGCTTTTTTTTCCCCACAGGGCATTCCATTACTGAGAACTGCAGCTACTGCTGTATAAATGATGCAAACATTTCTGCTCCCCTTTATCTACAAATACTTACAGGTGGCGAAGCTCAAAGCTCTCCAGCATATTCCACTCTCCATAATCCCAAGTACACTCTGTGGCTTACAGATTACATTTATTTGTGCAGAAAACCCCCAGCAACCTTCACAAGCAGTACAGCTCTCTATACCTAGAGCTTCAGGCCAGGTCTAGCTAAGGCCCAAAAACACCCCACAGTCTATAATAACAGTAGTTTGGGGTTTTTTTCCCCCTGTGTTACTGCCTCAGTTAATACAAATGAGGTTTACCAACAATTCTGGTCTCCCCATGAACTATGTGTACAGAAGCTGGTTATTAAGAACCCACACCCAAGACTCTTCTACTTACTCCTGCACAGAGTAATAAGAGACCTCAGTCATGTCAGCAGATCAGTGGGCTACAGGAGACTGGGAATATTGCTGACAGAGAGCACAGCAGAGGATGGGACACAACTACTTCTGGTTCACCAGCTTGGCTGGATGGCTGTGGCTTGGGCCATGTCCCTCCTCAATTTCCTCATACAACACCGATGATGATGGCACCAACTGCCATGCAAAGTACCTCGCGCTTTCTGGCTGACAGCACTATGTGCAAACTATGTATTATCTCAAAGCATCTTTAATTATGAGCCTAAGATATCGAATCCCTCCTCCCCCCCGGGGCTCCAGCTTTGAGCCATAGAGCTGCAAAGTTTACCACTGCTATTTTTACTCTCTCCCTGCTCAGTGGAGAGCGCCCGTGGAATGCTGCTGCGGGGACTCCGGACGCGTCACAGCTGAAGCCCTGCAATGTTCACGGCCAAAGCTTCAGCATCTGTGCCAGTCCTCAGAGGTGCCAAATACATATTCATTAAGGAGGCAAGTCCTTTTTTCAGGCTTACTGAATCCATGAAGTTAACCTCACCTCGTGTTTTCAGTTTGAATTTTCATATTTGCTGTCCCATTAGCCCTTGCCTGAACTGGAAAGCATAGAGGGCAGCATGCATACAGCAACAAATTAGTTTTCAAGAATGGCCACAGAAACTGTCTATGCAGAGCATTTTGATGGCACAAACGCCATCCCATAATGATTTTGAGGCGCAGTGCTTAACTGCTACTAAACTAAGGCAGCGACTGATGGGCGAGTTCTTCCTTACAACACATAAAGTACATAAATTTACAAGGCCAGGAAAATGAGGTAATCAGCTCCTGCATTCTCACAAGGGGACTGAGTCTGAAACTGGGCACTCCCCTCTCCAGCAAACACCAACGAAATAAATCATTTGCAAGACATGAAGAAAAACCAGCATGTATCACAAACGAGACAAATCACACCACAATCTGGAGGAATAGTGATTTCTGGAGTACCTTCACTAGAACATTCATGTGCTCAGCTCCTCATAACCTATTCAAGTCTGTTTCTCTCTGTTTATACAAACTCATTTGTCACAACATACTACTTATCACCTTTTCAAAAGGCATTATCTTTAATACTCCAGAGAAATTTAGAAATAGATATTGTCTAGCATCATTATACACCTCCATAAGATCTCCATGTACATTTTCAGAAATAAGTGGCTATTTAATCCTGTATGAATCTAAAATTCTAATTTTGGGGGTAGAAAGAAAGACGAAAATCCTCAATTAAATAAATCACACATGCAGATTGCATATCTTGAGTAAGATTTCACGTTGTGTGACTTTTAGATTAAAATAAATCAACACTAGCAACTCAGTCAATAATGATTACTGAAAGAAATTTACAATATCAGAACAAAACACTGAATCTTGCATTCTGCTTCAGCAAGTACCACTCCAGCATGTCAGCCAAAATATCAGAGAAATTACAGCAGATTTTCAATCTAAATGCCAACATTAAATTGAGAGGAAGGCATTAGATTAAGGATTTTTTGAGTTAACCATAAAAACTGTCAAATGAGAAAAATCAGATTTCAAGATGCACAGGAAACCCTGGCACACAGCAAGTGTCCCTGTGCCAGTTTCTCCAGTTTCCCTGAATCCACACAAACACAGGTCAAAAATTCTTCACTGTTTTACTGACACTGACTCTTTAAATCATGAGATTTCCTCCTTCTCTACCTTCTTCTTCTCCAGGCCTACAAGTACTCTGCAATTCAAGTTCAGGTACACCACACTCTGTCACTTCACATTTCCATGGTGCTGAGAGCCAAAACCAGGTTGTACTCTGCCTTATGAAGCTGCAATAAAGGAGAGACCAATTTTCCTGGCATATGTCCCAGCACACTGTCACAGGAGCAGAGACGTAATTCCACAAATGTGTTCACTCTCAAAATAATTTAAATGGCTGACAGAGAAATTTAATCAAGGAATCCACCTCAGTTTTATATCACTATTACTTTTATTACTACACCAGAGAGTCATCTGGTTATGCTATGGAGAAACCCCAGTGCTAACCAATATAAGCTAACTGAGAGTGGAATTACAGAATGAACCTATGACTCTTGAAAACGCCCTCTTAAAGGCAATTTTGGAAGTTATTAGCAAATATCACACTACTACAGGCTTGCTGGACTCTGTGAGTGTAGTGCTAATCCAGTGATGTACCAGCTCCTCTTTTCATAAAAATAATAAATGGATCAAGTGGAAACAACTTCTAGGCACTTCTGAGGATGATCATAACTGCAGTAACTTAATTATACCAAAGCATGAAATCCCTGCAACTGGTTCTTGATCGCTATCCTGTGACAATCAGCGATCTGCTATCAAACACAGGACTGTGCTCACAGTTCAGCCAAGTCCTGACAAGGATATTGAATATCACCGGAGAGCTCAAGCATCCATGACCAAAGCAGGGATCCACACACTGCTGAGTGGTGAAGCCACTGCAAGTTTGCCCTGAACAGCCAGGGTAGGTAAAGGTAAATGGTATTTCATGGCATTCCCTAGTACAAACTGTAATGAGATTACATTTTAAATTAACTGAATTATGCTAATCTGCACTAAGTAGCTCTCGGGTGACAGTTGGATGACTTTTTCTTTAATCAAAATAATGCTAGTTTGTCTAAAAAACTGCTCCTTTTTGAAATACAGCCTTAAGTTACCTTTTGTTCACCTGCCTCAAACATAGGCTCCTGAAGATGTCACGTTTCCAAGGGGGAAACACCTTCTCTGACTGCAGTAAAACTGCTCAGGACTCAGAGCCAAACCAAGTGCTCTAGAACAGTAAATCCACTCCCCTCCTTTTTTTCCCCCCCAGTTTCACCATTACAAGGAAGTTCCTTTTCCCCCAGGCAAAAAATAGGCAATTTGTGTTTGCAGATCTATTTATGTTTTTAAGGAACTAAAAAGTAAAACCTCCTTTGCCTTCTCTTGTACTGAGGACTCAGCTGTACTCATAACATGACTTTTCGCCACCACAATAACCCAGGATACTGATTTTGGTGTTTGGTTTATGATAGATTGCTCATTTGTCTACCACATGGACTAGCAGTTTTATGTATAAACAACAAACAGATTTGGAACAGTTGCTTCTGCCCGACTGAGAGTTTGTTGGTTTTTTTGTTTGGTTGTTTGGTTTTTATTTCCCTGGATAGCAAGGAAGCAGGAAACAGTTTTCATTAAATGCGCACTGAAATTTAAGCAGGAACTTGTGCCACGGGCATGCTGATGTAACAGAATAACTTATCCCCTACAAGCATTAATTCTTTCATATTGAGTGAAAGCAAGAAGGCCACTGACAAGCAAAAAGGACTCTTGTAAAACATCCAAGAAAAACGAGCAATGATGTGGCTGAGCCATCTGTTGAACTCCTGCCTTCACCATTCCACTGCTTTATGACAAAAG
Organism: Dryoscopus gambensis; assembly: GCA_013389985.1. Classification (NCBI taxonomy): domain Eukaryota; kingdom Metazoa; phylum Chordata; class Aves; order Passeriformes; family Malaconotidae; genus Dryoscopus; species Dryoscopus gambensis. Next base: position 9,192 of record WEIT01003986.1, on the reverse strand, counting down.
GAAAATAACACTCCAAACTCAGGGCACACTCATGCAGTGAGAGGGAGTGAGCACCTTCCTAAATTAATTCCTAAATAATCCTCTCTAAATGTTGGGGGGCTGTTTTATTTCTCTAACCACAGGGACAAATACAAACCAAACCCACTGTAAGTTGAAATATAAGAAGCCAGTGGAAATAGAACCTAAACACATGGATATATTCAAACATAATTCCCACTGCCCCCAACTTTTCTTTGCTTTAGCACCTTTAAAAATCCACTGGGGTTCTGCAGCCAGTACTGGCACAAGATTATAGTTTTGAACAAACATGGGAGCTCTCTACCTGTCGTAGTTTCCTGCTTCTTCCAAAGTGCCTTCTTAGAGCAATCTTGATTCACACCATTTAGTCCCAAGACATGATTGGCAAATGGCATATAAAGTGAATTTTTTACTCCAGTTATTTTAAAAATAGAGCACTGGAGTTAACTTTAATGAAGTATTTTGCATTTAATTAAGATGCTCTGTAGCAAATAAACCTGGAATACAGAAGACTGGAAACTTTTGCTGGCCACTGAGAGCCATCTTTATGACCACAGCATCAATAACTCACAAAAACTCATCCAGCTACATTCTAGTATGTACTCTTTACTGCAAGCAGTGTACAAAACCTATACAGTCATTCTCTGAGGTACATTTAAATAAACTGAGACAGCAGAAAAAATTCAGCTACTTTCACAGAGAAACTCAGTCTTTAGTATCTTCTGAAGGAATCCATCACCCTCAGTGTCTATCTCATCTCATCTCTCTCCTGCTGGGGTATTTTTAGTTCAGCTGCACACATATCCTATATTCTAAAACAGCAGAGGTAAGACAGATGCGTGTACTCCTCACAACACTTGATGTGACATTAAAACTTCAACCATCTTTTTACTGTTGCAAAAAGCCTGCACTTTCACTTTGGGCATCCTACACTCAAAACCTGAAAAATAATGTAAACTACTCCCTAAAATTGTGCTCCTAATAAGGGTTGTTATCAAAAACAAGAACGATTTGATGATGTCCATGCGCTTCAGTTAAAACAAGTATGTGCCAACTAATATAGAAACTGACTCCCTACGAGACATCAAGGAAACCTGAGTGAAAATACTAATACTGGTTATGCATTCCTACAAGTTTTGTGCTTTCATAGCTGTTTCTTCGATTTCAGTGACTTCCAAACTGGAGAGCCCTGCCTTACTCCTGAGGCTGAAATTTCACAATGAGCCAATGCATTTTGGCTCACCTCCCAAGCCCATCACATAACCCTCCTCACCAGCCTTGGCTCAGCACTGGGGAACTGAGGGTTTACAAGCCTGGAGGAAACAATCTTGCAGCTCTTCCACAGTTCTCGAAGCATTTTTGTTCAGAAGCACTGTATTATTCTTTTTCCAGCATTTCCATCTGTTCATTGAAGGCCCTCTGACACCTGTACCGAGCACTGCTCTTGCCAGGACTCTTCACATCAAACTCCAACTTCCTGATGTGCATTTCCCTCACCCCTACACACCTGAAGCACCACGCTGAGGTGAGGCCACCCTGCTGTGGCACTAATTGCCATGAGCTGCACCTATGCAAGGCTTAAGCCTCTGACTCATGAGCTGGGATTATTTATGGGAGGAGCACGGCAGCTTTTGACTGGAGCTGCTGCCTGTTCCACCCATCTCCGACACTTCTCCCCTTCCACCAGCTACAGCCCAGCTGTCCACCAGGCAGGGAACAACTGCTCCAGTGCACAAGCCAGGACAGTCAAGACAAAAAGAAATGCCTCGGTTAAGTTTTCTTTCAACGTATTAGGCTGTAGCTTCTGAAAATAGTTATCATTGTACAAGCATAGGATGAAACAAGACTAACCTAGACTGTAATGGATCAAACTGCAAAGCTCACCTAAAATCTCACACCAGAAGGTCTGCACAGCTGGTTAGTCACACACTGTAACTCATAAAAAAGGTATTCCTGAACTTAGGATCTTAAACAAGAAGTATATATGTAAATTCTGCTGAAGGCAGTTAGTTGCCTGGATGCTACAGCAGCAATAAATGGTTTGCTCACGCTGGAATTAACACATTGGAGATTAACATTTGGATGATTAGGTGAAAAAAATTCAAAGCAGAGCACTCAGAAACTGATATCTATAGATATTGGTCCTTGAACTGCTCAGCTAATGAATCCACTATTTGAATTCAACTAACTAAATATTTTCTTTTGTGTGGGGGGCTTCCGTTTTGCAGTTTGTTTGTTGTTTAGGGTTTTTTCCATTCTTGCCTTCCGTTTGCATTCTCTTTCATCTGTTTATTGTCATCTTGTTTATGTTTCAATCTCTAAGTAAAAGCTATTTCATCTACAGGTTTTATTAAGAACTTCACATTTTCAAATATTAGCAGCATTAAATGACTCGGTTTTGCTACAATTATTTGATATAGCTGGCAAGCCATTAAATGTGAATACGTGGCACTGATACAGCATTTTCCTTGCATCACTTACAGACAACTGTAGCTGTATCTAAAACACAAGCTGCTAGAAAAAAGATTCAAGTGTTATCTCCATAACACTAACAGAGGAGAACAAAGAAAAAATTGAACTGTCTACAGAAACAGCAGGTGCTTGTATCCAAAATCCTATTACAGCTGACATTTTCACACTGTTCTTCAAAGACTCCTGCAAATCTGAATGCTGTCTCTCCCACAGAGCACCAGAGCTGGAGTCCAAGAGGATTACACGGGAGCTGGAATGGATAAAGCCTTGCAAGAATGCAAGCAGACAAACTGGATGCAGCATTTCTTCCATCCAGAAGCATTAGTGTGGCTCAGGCAGTGATTTGAGCCTCCAACAGAAATGAGATGAGAGAGAAGTAAGACAGGATGGAGAGCAAGAATGGCAGAGAGGTCCTGACACAAAAGTGCTCCATAACAGTGGACTGGTCCAGGGCTCCTAAAAGGAACCAACAGCAGATGAATGCATCTGCCCCCAGAACATGAGTCTGTCAGCAGCCAGCACTGTATGAAGATGACTCAGCTGGCAGTAGGATTTCTCTCTCCTTTATAGACTTACATTAATATGCCTAAGCACTGTAGAAGAACCAAATTATTAAATAAGAATGAGCTTCTCTCAAAGAAATGCAGCATCTCATAAACACTGACGAGCTCTATCGAGAAGCCCAGTGAAGAAATGTCACGGGCTGTGTTATCCAGGAGGCCATATATCCCTCTTGGATAGCTCTCTTCAATTCCCTGGAAACATTTCATGTTTCTTTGAGTTACTCTACCCATCTCCACTGACTTGAAGAAAGGCAGTATTTTCTTCTGATTTAAGAATCAAAACAACAGGCGCTTCCTCTGCAATGACATGTCTCGTGAATCATAAATAGGAAGAAATCCTACTTGGCTAAGTGACATTGTAACCTCTATTTTTCCCTACCCCATGGTAAGTGGAGAAAACACATACCAATTTTTTATTTGCTCAAAACACTGAGCTTTGTCACAGTGTGAATCTGCATACATTTAAACATCTGCTTTCAAAAAGTGCCAAATTCACAGCCTTACAGAGAAACACAGCTCTCCTGATGAGTCTCTCCCATCTCTCTCGATTATCCATTTTCAAGTAGATTTGTTAAATATTCTAGCAAATAGCAAGAATGATAAGTGGTAAATGGAAGATGACAGTCATTTCATGAAAGTGATTTATTACCTGAAAAGATTCATCCAGCATCTTTTCAGAGAGAAGACCTCAGTTTTCTGTCTTTTTCTGTGCCATTTTTATATTGGCACTCTTGACTTTTAAATCATACTCATCTACTCCTTTCTTCCCAAGCATCCTCATCTTGCACATGTTCCTTTAATGAACTTTTAGCACAATCAATGTTCAACCCCCAGTAACAGTCAATGTAAACCTAAGATGATTAAAAAATATATAGCAATCACCAGGATTAACAGTACCAGATGTTTTAGAACAGCAGACCACAGATAACTAGTTCAGAGCTTAAAAATCAAATTTCCTAGCCACAGCCTTTATCACCACAACCCCAGGGGCTAAATCCCTCTTCCCTTCTCCCAGTAAATACTACTTAGAATTGTGTACAATAAAATTTAGCACAGAGGCAAAGTTTCTTCTGTGTACTTCTGCTTGGTTGAAGTGCTCGTAAAACCTGCCTTGTGCTCACTAGGAACCTGAAAATGTAGCACGAAAAAAAGTGATTTATTACAGAAACATACGTCTGCGTTTAATGATACATAGAAACATTAAGCATCAGTAAACTTAACCTGTCTTAAAGCAACAAATGTTATTCTAAAAAATTGGAAGAGTACTTCTGTACGCTTAGAAAAATACTAACTTTCCCAAACTCAGATGAGAAAATTCATTCCTGAAACCAGGTCATATATACTTGTTCAGCTTATCCAGCTGTCTTATCTGGATCATCCAAGCCTATGGAGTAAAAGACATTTTGCCCAGATTGTGTAAATCAAGAGGTTTTAACAATGATCAAACAGCACACTTGCAGACTTTGTTTTCTGCCAACACACCTAGTTAACATGGATAATTGCTTTCCTAGTTTTTCTGGTGAAAGATTTCTTGTTAGTCAACTTTTTCCTCTCAGAAAAGGATGCTCCCCAAGCAATCACCAGCTATGCCACAAGAAGCAGAAGTACCTCGCAGTGGATCAAGGACAACTGTTAATGCAATCACTTGATGTCATTCTTTCAGCTGATGCTAAAGGTAGAAACTGATCTACAGCTGCATCTTAGAAATTAAAAAAAAAATTAAAATGAGAAGAAAAGCAGCTTCCTGATGTTATTCACCCCCCTCTTTCCCTCTGTCTCTGATGCAGTCCTTGGAAAGCATGCAGGCTCCCTACTTGACTGCAGTATCACCACAGAACAACTGGTTATGCAGGAAAAAAATGTTAGCAATTCCAGTGCGTGCCACACCGGCACTTAACTGCCTCCCAAAAACCAGCACAGCATAAAGACCTCTTGTAGTTTCTGGTTTTGAAACAACAGATAACAGCGCAGTGCTTGGAAAAGGAGTGTATTAATGTCTGCATTGCTACCCTGAGCTGGCCTTTGGCCATGGAGGTTTTCTGCAGTTCACCACTCCACAACACGGCCACTTTCAGTGATAAGCTATTACTCTTTCCTCCCCCAACACACATTTTTCCTATTTATGCACAGTTCCATTTTACAAATGGATATAGTGTTTCCCTTCCCTCTAATATCATACAGCTTCCAAGAGAGAAGCAAAATAGAAATATTGAATGGGAATTTAAAGAACTATTCAAGGAGGAAGTCTGGTCAGTTCTACAATGAACAACATGAAAGAACTTAGCTCACTCGGCCCAGAAAAACTAGTGGAAGGATGAAAAATAAGAATAACAGACAACAAACAATGCCTGCTAAATCCTCCTCTCTCCCTCAAAATTTGAGTAATTAAATGAGCTAAGTTTAAGCTAACAATGCTACCTTTATTTCAAATTAACACACAAATTAATGTATTAAAAAAAAAAAAGAAAATTGCCATGAAAGTCAGCCAAAGAGAATAATACTCTTCAGTGCAATTTCTCCAAAATTTAGAGCAAATTTAGAACTACATCCAGGCAAGAAATATCTAAGATCCTTGGGTTTTATGTTCTTTGTTATGAATATTAAAGTGGATTTTTGGATGGAAAGAGTAATTTCCTGAAGTAATTGGAAGGTGCCAGATCCTATTTGTGTCAATAGTATCTGTTCAGTGCTCTACACAAAATGATCTACAGATCTAAGATGAGCTTTGACAGAAGGACATCCAGTTTGGAAGGGTGAGATATTTGGCGCCAGATTCCTTAATCTCAGGATAGAAAAGAACTCAACAAATCAAAGAGACTTTACAACCCACTCGCTCTCTACAAAACTCTATGAACATTCAGGATTTATGACAATATTATCTTTCAAGATCTATCAAAAATTCAGATCCAAATTATATTCAAGTACGTTCTGTCATCTTCATTTTTTATTAATGTAAACACAAATCAGAACAATTTCTTTTTCTAA
>WEIT01003984.1:6486-22105 GCA_013389985.1 Dryoscopus gambensis | reverse complement strand
AGGAATGTTTCAGAGTTTTCATTCTGTTTCCTGTGTGTTTCTTTCCTCTAGTGTAAGTTAATAAAGTTTTTTTTTTTCTCTTATTTCTAAGTTTGAGCCTGCTCTGCTCTGTTCCTGATCATATCTCACAGCAGTTATTGGTAAAAATATATCTTCATGGGGCACTGGCATTGTGCCCAGTGTAAAACCATGACAACTGTTTATGGAGGCAGAAGGGAAGCAGGAAAAAATTATCTAAGTTAGGCAAACACAATAGGAATATTAGGCACGTTGGGGAATGGAAGCAGAGTTTGAAGGCTAGAAAAGCACGGCTGTCTGCCTCTCATATGGGGAGTTGCAGTCTAAGGAGAGGAAAATCCATCTCTTAATACCAGGCAGAGGAAACAGGCAATTCTCAGAGCTTTTTGTGTCATGAGAGAAGAGAGGAAAGATTAAATGGCCAGCCTCACTTTTAGCCAAAATGATGATGATCTTAAAATAGCTGTGAACTGATAAATGTGGTCTGTAATTTCGTTTTCTTGTGTTTTTCTTTTGTAGTTGTTTCCACTACAAGAAACACATTGCAGTCCAATCTTCAGCAGAGCTGAGCTCTCTTATCCTACATATCAGTGAATACTAAAGTCATTTGGGTAACCTGCCAACATATAGTGCCATTCCCACAGCAGCAGTCAAACATAGTTAGGGTGCATTGATTACTCCTGAATGACAGGCAACTCAGATCTGGGAGACCAAATAACCCACACTCTCATTCTCTACCGAATTATTAAAATACACCTTTTAGCTCTTGAATTGATTGTGCCAGTGTTTTATAGGGAAGAATATCCCTTAGTCAAAGGGGCTGTTAATTTAGAAGAAAGCCATGTGATTTTTTGAAGGTTAGGATGGGAGGAGAAATCTTTTTCCTGTTTCTGTGAGGGCCACCTCCAAAATAATCATTTTATTGTCACATTTTCTTGAAACTGGGCACTCATTGCTGTTATTTGAAGAGCTTTCTGACATACTATGATATACTGTGTTGCTTAGAGATTTTCAATATTTTAATTGTATTACAAATATCCCTGCTTTCTTTTTGACTGTTAGTGTATGAGTTTTCCTGTACTTATTTCTATAGCCCTGGTTCAGATAATTAGGCTCATCAGAGCTACTTGGCAAGTATTTTTGTTTCTCCGTCATATCTAAGTCTGTACCAAATATTGTGAATTCCACTGAAATTGCATCCTCAATTGAATCTTATATTCTTTTGAAGGTTTTAAAAGCTCTTGAATTTCATATCTTGATGTATTTTCTAAATAAATACAGTTTTTTATTATAAAAGGTGTAGTTTATAAATGTGAGAGATTTCTTCTCTCCAACTAATTTTTCATTGAAGTCACAATTCTTTTTTTATTTAGGCTGAATATTTCTCTGATTTTAGGGTCACCAATTTTTTAAAAGAGCTATCTACATTTCGATCTCCCTTGAGTTGAACTCAGCATTTCCCAGAGTTCAAATCTTACTCAGTTATTCTTTCCTTCCACTTGGTAGTACAATATCAATTTATCTCTCAAAGCAAGCTCTTTAACCTACATGTCTGAAATGTGTTGCCGTGGACGGCCTCCACGTAGCTTCTGAGAGGTAAAAACTACTCTTCTCAATGGGCCATTTTCCTCATCCACACACAAAACCAAGGAGAATTAATCTTGGGATCTTCTTCCTCATTGCATAACTGGTCTGTGCCAGCAGAGAGGGAAGAGCTAAAATGGATCACACAAATGGATACATGAAAAATTACTGCAGGAAAATCTCCTTTTATTTTTCTCACATTTATGAAGCTGTTATCAAAAAAAGTATTGATTTTTCAAGGCAGAGGATGCAGAAATTTGGTTTCTAAATCATGCTTGTATGTAAGAAGATGACATTGAAGCTACAAATGACACCTAAGGAAACTTAGTCATAAGGTTTCGTAATTGTATGAGGTCTTGGTGGGAATGCCTTTCTAACTCTTTAGAACATTTTACAGAAATAAAATGTAGCTGCTCAAAGAATAAAAGTTTTAATTTTAGATCAACTGCTGAAATACAATTTTCATTTGAAACAAATGAATACTAGGTGTTCTTAAATTAAAAACAGATGAATTACATTTTGTTATCATCAGAAAACAACTTGTGTCATAATTGATCTTACAAAGAAATATAGACAAAATTCTGAAGATTCAATAGAAATGCTAATACTGGAAGCTAATAAACTCTTTCCTATGTTGAGGAATTATTTAGGTTTCTGAGATAAAAAATGTTTGTCGGTTTGCAATTTAACATTTGACCAGGTAATCAATTTTTAGCTCATTTTAAATTATTAATTTAAAGAGCATATAAAATAAAATAATTTGAACATAAATTTTAGTCTTAAAGGTGTTCGTTTTTCTAATCAGTGTGCTAGGTGGAATACATTGTGCTCCCATTTCTTTGAAGAACTTTTGAGTAATGTTGATAAAATCACTAAGGTTAGCTCAGTTTGATGATGAAAGTAACATTAATCTGGATGATTTTACCTGAAGAGGTGACAAACAGCTCATGAAATGCCTTCCAGCAGTACACTGTATGCAGCAGAGGAGGGTTGGGAAATGGGTGAAGAGGAGAGAAGCAACAAACATCTGGGGAATATGAATTATCCCAGCAGCACGACTGGACCTTGGAGAGGGCACAAGGCTCCAGTGTCCTGGCCTGATCCGTGTGTGGCACATCCAGAAACAGCTGCTAAAAGTGCAGCTACTGCCAGATGACACCATGGTCTAAGGAAATTGAATGTATGGGCTTGGGGAGTTACTGCAGGAGGGAAGCAAAACTGAGCAGCAGGAGAGTAGCTGTCTCTATACCCTGTTCCAGGAATAAATATTGTTGTTAATGAGCTCATTCCTATATCCCTGTTCCAGGGAATTAAGTGCTAATCCACCAACTATTGACCCTTCAACTGCACAATATTTTTGTAGAATTCTATTTAGAGAATTTTGATACATTCTTGGAAGGAGTCAGAACTAAGCCACGGTTGAGTGCCACTTTCTGCCTTTCCATGCTGGCTGCTTGCTGACCAGATATGTTTTTGTTAGCTTGATTGTACAAGGGATAGATTAGGCAGATAAAGACAGCCTAAATGGACCACCCCAAACCTTGATGGCCAGCAGCTGACTAACATGGAGCATGTAAAAGAGTAGTTGATTTGCTTCCTTGTTTTTGCAGATGTTACAGGGACTGCAGTTAAATTCTGAAGACCGTTCCATGACTCTTCTCCTTTTTTAAATAAAATCAGGTTGTCCCTTAATAGAGACTGTGAAGCAAGGACTGTGCTTTGCTTCATTCAAGCTGCAAAATCCAAGGTCTGATTGAACACTATGTATTTGCCAGTGAGAGGTTGTTACAGGTTCAGTTTATTGTCTGTCTGAAAAACAAGCTGTGTGTCACAAGGAGTACCATAATGTTCACTTGGTTGGCCTGTTTTCAGCACATCCCCTTCATTAAAAGGCATTTCCAATCACAACTGATCTCCTCAAAAGAGAATTAGAACCTAACCATTACTGGAAAGTAGGGGAAATCAAAAGTCTGACTCTCTGCAGCCATCAGTAAAGACCAGTAAGTACTGATTCTCCAAAGTAATCAATGAAATGAGAAATCATTAATTCCATGAAGGCTTATTTGTTGATGTCAATTCTGACTCTTTTGAGATATTTGAATGAATAAAACATAAGAACAGCATCAAACTTGTGCATGCATTCTAACACCTGTAGGCCTTAGAAGAGATTTTGTAAAACTAAGAAATTTTTTATAAGTTCTGAAGGTGTTTTGACACTTCCCAGTAAAACCTGATGTGAAAGTAATGTTTGGTACTTGCTGGCCTACAGCGTATTATCTGTTAGTAACTGAAAGGTAGAATCAGAACAGCTAATAAAGGTGAAAATACTAGGGATAAATTGATCTAGGTTTTGTGTTAAAGTTTATAACTATCAAAACTTTGGATCTGCTGCAGTGAAGGGCAGTGATGAGAGTAAAGAGAATGAGAAAAGATTAGAATTAAGAATAAGCAGGTTTTTATTTTCAGACTGTAGATATGCTTGCCAAGAACACTGTAAATTCAGAACATACCTCTGAAGTAACAATTTCCTTGGCAGAGATTACTGTCACCTTGTGGCTTCAATTGTTCTCCGTATTGTAAATGCCATGTTTTACTTTATTCCAGTATCATTGTGGTTATCGTACAGGGTATTTTTCTATTTAATGCTTGATATTTAAGCCTTATACACCAGAAATCTTAGATATTATAGTATTTAATCAATTTTCTGGATATTATTAATATTACACATATGGTTGATGGTTTGTCATGGACTGGGAACAGGAGAGCAAGATCCTGCACTTATGTTTAACCTGCGGCTTTAGAAATCCTGTGGTTAGAAGACAACTGAAAAAACACCACGATGGAGAGAGTATCTCTGAGTAATAGGGTCACACAACCCTTGATAGTATCAAGTGACAATTGCATTTGGAAAGGATTTTTTACCCACATGGTGACATATTCAAATGACAGTCCTTTGATTTGCTCTTCTAAGTAGTTGACTGCTTTCCAGTATCACCAGTTCTTAACTGCAGTGCTTTATACTCCTGTCCTGTTCTCCAGCTTCTACCAAGTGTTCACAAAATCACTTCATCACTCTCTTTCATCACTTCTTTGAAACACATCTAAATGATAATCTCCAGATTATCACATAATACAGAAAGTGGAAGCAGAGGTTCATAAGTCAACTCATTTTAAGGCATGTTTGCCTGTGTTCCTACAGACCAATGCAACATGGTAAAACCCAGAGCAAACTGAAGGCTCAGTTGCACAAGTCTGATCCTTCCTCCCCACCAGGCTCATTACAAAAGTGGGGCACACCAACACAGCTTTAGTCAAACTTCTGAGCCCAGCTGTGGTAGAGATGCCAACAGCCATTCTTCCTGCAGTTCCACACATCCAGCACATCCTCCAAAGCAGATGATTAGTATTATTAGCAGATGGTTACTGAAACTGATGAGATTGTAAGGCTAGCTTCTAAGTAAGAATGCTACATGATACGGACTATATCTAACAGCCTGGTTTAGCACCTCTAGTAAATCTGAGGGTTATTACATTTGTGCCTGTCCGTTGAGCCATACTAACTTAACTCAGTGTGTATGCTTCACCAAAATGAGTAGGCAACATTTGCCACCTTCAGCGCAGGCTGACTCAAAAAGCATCCAAGCTAATGACTTTCTTTATTTCCCATGGGCTACATGTGTATGCATCATCCACCGTGGCCTTGGACAATGCACAAGATGATGCATCTTTGCCTTGAAGCTGCTGTTGTCAATTTAAGTATCTAGTGAGATTTCAAAAGATGAAACTTTGGGGTATTTTCCTGTTTTATGTTCAAAACAAGTTTTCTAGTGCTGCTTAATAATAGAATTCAGATCTCTGAAGTATTAATCAATAGACTGTGTTTACCTAATCTCATGATTTTTACTTAGACAAAGTGAGGTATGTTCATATAGACTAATATTCAGGAGTATACCTGAATATTTTTCCCTCAGGCATAACTGTTTCAAACAGAAAGGTGAGCTTTTTTGGGCATATTGTTAAAATATAATCATTCCATCAGAGGAATGCTTTGAAGTGAAGTGTTTATGCTTAGTTAGATTTACAAATGTCTAACACAAATACATCACTTCCCAAGATGTATGTTATGCTTCAACAAAACGATTAGTTATGAAATTGTGCATTAATAAAAACAGTTGGTTCTCTTTGTAGCTCAACTCCCTTTGCCCTCACTCTATATACAATAATGTCAAATAGCTCTCTGCAGTACTTCTGAATGACTATAGCTACACTATAATCATAATATGTGAATTTATATTATGCATGAAAGGTCATGACCTATGAGGAAGTCAGTTTCTTTTCATGCATGTAATCCTTAAGAGTTGTAACTTATGGAAGTGAGGCAAAAAGAAAAAAAAACAGGCACCACATGGAGCAAGGTCTAAAATCTTGATCCTGTAAAAAAAAGGTGCATATATAACAGGACATTTGGTGAATAATGGAAAACATGCATAAAAGACTCCCATAGATCAGGGAATATGTACATTTCAGTACCAAATAGAGGCCTGGATCTTGTAACCCAAATGAAAAAGAGACCCATATCATAAATCTGTGAGATTACCTATGTCAGAAAGCAGAATTTACTAGTAACTAATTAATTGCTAAGAGATGAGAAGATTTACATTGGCATCTCTTATTCAAAATACTCTAACATCAGAACACCATGAAACTGGTAAAGAAATGGCAGATACAGACAGAATACTAGTAATTAACATATTCTGGCATGTTGTAAACATCACAATTTTAAGAGAAGTATTATGCCTTTGATTTAAAATGTCAATTAAAATTTTTGTACCATGGATATTTCAGTTTGGAAAAGGAGGTGACCATTGAATAAATACAACATGATACTCTTGTTTATTTACTAGCAATAAGTTAAAAACTGTTCTTGACTTCATCAAGCACCGAATGAATAAAAAAAGAAGACTAAATTCCTATTCGCGGCCAGAGGAAGTCAGTTCAGAGGATTTACCATTTTTTCTTGCCCAAAGCCCTAAAAGCTTTCTCACTTTCTCCAATTGTGGTCTTCCTTTTTCACTACTGTCCCTGACTTTTGCTCTTACTCAGATGGCCCCACAGACTCTTCCAGGTTGCAGATACAGAGGTAGAGAGGCACAGGACTTGTGCTGGGCTTACCCTTGCTGAGAAAGGGGCAGAATCAACCTCATATTATCTGACCAGTCGGACGCTACTCTTCCTTCACGTCCACACTTCATAGGCAGGAGCTAGACTGCAGAACCATCTGAAGTATCATCTTCTTGGTACTACCTGGAGAAGTAAATGCCCCTCTACCCAGGCAGCACTTACTTCATCCATGCCTGCATCTGATCCTGTTAGTACGGGTCTTCAGGAACTTGGCAATATTCTGCCACACTGCAACTATGAATTCACTCTGCTAAAAGAAGGCAAACTTTGTTCATCTGTTTTCTGTGAAACAAAGGTTTTATTTTAGTTGGTACCCATGTCTTTTATACAACAAACTCACTCATTTTTATACAATAAAATGCAGTGCATTGCATTTTATTTTCTAAAAATACAAATTATTTTGTAAAGTCCCAGGACAGGAAAACATGTATTTAAAACTAAAGAAGAATTCTCTTTCAGTTATATAAAAAAACATGCCCCTTGATATTTTGAATCTCTAGGCCACAGAGTTTTCATTTCAAGCAGTAAGTTCTCTGGCACTTGCACTAATGTTTTAACCAAAACCATTAAATTCAGGAAATAAATAAATGAAGGAAGGAAGCAATCATATTTTTACAGGCAAACATGCATAGGTGCTAACTCCACAAAAATTAACTGGCAGAATTTGGGTCTCCTTATGACTGGAAATGTGCCAAATCATTTGGCAAATAATGTGCAGGAGCAACACATCCTGTTAAGGAAGATGTAAGTGGCTAAGGAACAGAAAATTCAGATTGCAGGTAGTGTAAAACCTTACAAGAAAAACATTTTTGGAGTCATTTACTGTTCAAAGCAAATGTGCTTCAAAAGCTTACATTTGAATGCATACATGGATAATACATGAATGAACCATAGTTGAAAATTCCTTTTGCTTTTTATCCTTAGGCAAGCAAATGTCAGTTTTAAAATTAAAAAAAAAATCAGATAAACTTTGAATGTTTTTCCATTTGAAACTTTATCAAAAATAACACACAGTAGTAACTAAATTGCAATATTAACTAGATAATAAAATTGTTGAATTCAATTGTATTTTTTCTATTTTTTACTTTTTTTGGAAAGTGTGTATTTATGTGGTATAATATCATGCATGTTTTCAATATTCAAAGGTTCTAAAACAAATTATCATCACAATAATTACTAGAAAGAAATATAGTGATTATTTTTAGTAATAAACAAGCATCAACAATGTATTCTATCAGAAAATCCCTGCAGATACTCTAATTATTTACTCCACACTTTGCCATAGCTTTTTAATTTTCTCCATAGATTTCATTCATCATTATTTCAGAAAAATATTTTCTTCCCTGTATTGAACTTAATTCTTTAACTTGCCCTTTACTGTTTTGATACAGCACTTTCTCTTCTAAAACACAGAACTAATGCTCACTTCTTAAATTCACTCTTCTCTTTCTCTGCACTCCCCTCTCCCTGCAGAGCTTCCAGCTGGTGACCCAGAGTGCGGTTCCCACCTCTTTGGGAATGACTCAGCCCTCCCTTCAGCCCCAGGGCTGGGCAGCCAAGCAGGATTCAGCTGAGTTAACTGATGTGATAGGGGCTACACCTCTCTCTGCTCTTCCCCATAAGCCCCTTAACCTCCTGTCGAGTGTTCAGCACCTGGATTTGAAGTGGATAGAAACTTCCACATTAAGCCAGAGTGGATATCTGTAGATATTTTATTACTACTTGACAAAAACTGTTATTGATCACCCTAATTCATGAAGAAGTTAAAAACTTTTTTAGGTTTGGTGCAGAAGTCTTCTGTCTGCCTCTTAAACACAACAGTTTAATTAATATGTAGGGTAAACATAACCTTTGATCCATTCATTTGTTTTTATGCTTTCTTGAACTTGGCCTAAAAATTCTTGCAAAAACTCCTATTAATGTCATTAACAATTAAAACCGAGCAAATAACCCCAAACTTAAAAGATTACTTAACAAGGTAACATTATAATCAGCCAGCTTCAACAAGAGTATGGCAGGGCTTCATAATATATAAGCAGTTAGTGCTGGTCAGTGCAGTGAAGGTACTGGCATTTCCTTTTTCATCAATTAAAAAGGTAAAATTTACTAACAATTATTTTTTTCTCCCTTCTGGCAAAGTTAAAGTATCCCAGTAAGTCAATGTGATGCCTTATGCTGAGCTTAGAATTAAAAGCCAAACATGGTTAGAGGGGAAAAATGGTTTTACCTCGGTCTTTATTAAGGATCTGTAGATGCATCACCAAAGAGTGCACCTTGCAGCATGCACCCCTGGAGAATGCACACAAACGATGGTCTGTGTATACAGTTATAGACCTTGCACATGAGCATTTCTATCACAGATTCCCCAATGAGAGGCTCAAGAGAAGCCCCATCCTGAGGAACCTTCCCCCTGGATGGGCCTGTCTTGGTTTACAGAATGTGTTCTGGAGAGGACCTTGGCATCTGGGGCGTTCTGACCCCCAACTGCGAGGCTTCCAAGAAGTTTGGTCTCTTGGCTTAACAGAACTTTGGGTCTAAGCTAGTTATCAGACTTAGGGAACTACAAGTATGTGGGCTAAAAGCACTAGGGATACATAAAAGCTGCATAAAAGTGTATATGAAGGGTGATATAAGGGGAATATGAGAAGAGTATATGAAAAAGTAAAAATCATTATGGCATCAAATGCTATGATGTTTGCTGCTGAGTCTGATGAAAAAACTCTGGGTTGTCATACGGTAGTACCATCACTAATAAATTAATGAACTGTAGAAGAGTTAGTGAGACCTGATCTTATCCTCTTTGAGTTGCCTATTCTTGCCAGAATTGTTGTAGACAATAACTTTAAGATAAAAACTACACTGTAGCTCTTGGGTATGTATTCTTTAAATTCTTATATGCTTATTCTTGATAAAGTTCCTGAGAGCAGAACAAAAATATTGCAAAATTATTTGTTCATGCAAATATTTATTCAGGATTGAGGGTTTCTTTGTGATGTGATACATCATATTTGAATAATATTAGAAAAGAATTAAGATCTTCATAGCTTCTGTTTGTTTGTTTGGTATTCCTTCCTAGAAGTGAGCACTTGGTAAAGTGATGCACTGTGCTAGGAGAGGATTCCTGTGCAACTAGTAGTGCCCTGCTTGTTCAATCAAATAGCCCAGGTTACAACCACATGGGACAGCCTAGAGCTGTGCAAATATCCCTCACAGAGCACCTGGTACTCTGTTTCTATATAAGTTATCCTGAAATTTCTGACATTTCTATGGGAAGTCTCATGCATGGAATGGCAGGTCAGAATTCCTGCTTCTTTCATTCATACTTTTTAACAATAGTCTGCCTTGCAAAACTGAGGTGAACAGGATTTTGTTAAAGTTTTTAACAATGGCTCTTTGTATTAATCCTCAAGCAAAACCAGTTGTTGATAAACAGGTTTACTTGCTGTTCATGCTTTACTTTTCTAAAGAGATTGACCTCTCAGTTTAGAGACATATCAGCTAGAGAAAATGAAATTGAAAGGTGTAAGCTGTAAGGTGTAAAATGAGGTGGTCTCCAAGCAGCTATAAATCAGTAAGAGTAAAAAATGGGCAAATCTAAAACCCCAATTTGCAAGAAACTAAGCTGCATTCTGGAAACATTGCATTTAAAACAAGCAAATTAAAAATCTCACACATCTCTGCATGTAACTGCGCCTGTGGAACAGAAAATTGAATAAAAGATACAGTAGGTTTCACATTTGTTTTTTAGTTCCTCTTCAACTTCATTAAGCTAGGTTGAATAGTGTGTTGTTACTGTTTTCCTTGGATGCTTAGAAACAGAAGGTCAAACTAACCTTGTGAGCTATTCCAAGAGTTTATAGCACTGAACCAGAGAAAGCCAGCAGTGAGACCGAATCTTACATCCTCTTTCCAGAACACATTTGGCTGGCACCTGAGCTAGTCAAACAACTCTGAACTCTTACAGTTTAGTACCTCTTTTGAACAAGGTTCTGAATGACTTTCACTTTCTCTGCTCACCAGAGTGAAAATTAACAAAAAAAGTCTGTTAAATCAGCTTGTCCTTGTGCATACCTCCCTAAATGAGTTCCAAGAAGGATTAGGCTTCCAAGGCATAAAGGTTGGATCTGTAAAGGAAACTTGTGCTTCCATCATAAAGAGAGCCATGAAATAAATACCCATAGCTTATGGGTACGATAACATGATACCTTGTTATCTTATGTCAGTTTTTCACTCCACCTTCTTACATTCAGTTCATAATCTAAGGCAGTCGAATAAAGGTCTGTTGCGCTTCCAATAAATTCTGCAAACTGAAGATAAAGGTTTCTCTGTGAGGAAGCAATTAAAAATATTGCAAGAGATACTAGAAATTTAGAGATATCACCAGGAAAAAAATAACCTTTGTAGAAATGGACTACTAAATTTTCCACTGATCAATAAAAGTTATAAATTGTAATATAACGATACTTTGGATTGTCTGCAATGATAAAGGCACCATCTGCTGCAAAGTTTTCATTCAAACAAGACTTACTGTTCATTTAGTGACATTAAGGCATTATATCATCTGTGTTGACATCTCCATCTGTCACTGTGATCTTATCTAATCTCTTTTTACTCTCTAGGATTTTGAAACCATATAACAGCAACTTGAAACTATGTTAAACCTTAGTAGAATCCCAGACTGCAAAAATCTTTGATTTTTGTTATTGGTTGTCTTTTTGTTTCTTCATCATCTCCTATATTCGCTGCTCAGTAAATTTTCGTTTCCAAGTAGATGTCCAGTGAGATCTGATATGTCCTGATTCCTCAATTTAATATCTTTATTTTTAGCTGAGAATTATTTCTCCTGCTTACTGAAAGTACTTTTTGCTAAACTTTTTGTCACCTAGCACTTTTATCTCCATTTGTTCATGAAATTTTTTCCAATCCTCTTATTGACCTCCTACCACCACTAGCTCATCACTATCAAAGTTCTTTTTTCACTCTGACCTCCTTTGATAGCCCAGTCTCCATAGTCTCCATCGGTACTTAACATAGTAATTTTTTCCTATAGTTAATCAGTGCAATGACTAAACTCCTTATTTATTATAAGTCATCTGGCCAAAGTAACTATAAATTCACAACTCATAATTATCTTCTGTCCTTGTTTTTCTTAAATTTGTGGAAAACACAAATTGAGTGATCTTTCTTTGTCTATTCTTAAATGTATTGCCAAATTCCAAGCCCAAATCCCTGTTTGTCCTCCCAACACTGCTCTTTCATGATACAGAGGCAGGACAAGAGAAAGATTTGAAAAATGAATGTGTTTTCCTCTTTGAAGAAGACCTAAACATATTCTAAGAGCAAATTGATAAAATGTTAAGTAACTTCCCTCTTCCCTTTGTCTTGCCTTCCCTCTCCTCATCACAGATGCTAATCTGGTATCCTCCTAATCCAATCTCAGGCCTCACTGATTTTATCCCTCCACCTGATCTCTCTCATGATCCTTATTTCTCCTGCTCCCTTCTCTCTCTTTGTCCCCAGATAAAAGCATTTTTAACATCTTTGATGTTCTAATATTAGCAAGCTGTCCCTGTTCAGGTCCTGCTACCTGTTCATCTTTCTTTTATAGCCTTATGATAAAATTGTGTAGAGTACAACTGGCATGCAAAATAGTCCAGACTCTCTGCAGTCTCCTGACTCCACTGAAACCAATTTTAACCACTGCCTTGATTCTAACACATCACAGACACCTGACTCTTTCATTAGAACCACTTGACTTTTTATCCTCTTTAATTTAATTTTGAAATATTATCCTCCCTTTACTTCTGTTTTGTTTGGGCTTTTTAAAATTTTTATTTATCTTCTATCTCAATCACCAAAAAAAGAGAAAAGTATAGTAAATAATAAGGCAAGGAGACCTGATAAATCATCTTGATCTAGCAAATAAGCATGCAAAATTTGACCTTGCATACCTAAGATCACCACTAGCTTTAGGCAGGAATAGATAAGTGGTTTTGACCTAGAATATGGAACTATATCATTAGTTCTTCTGGCACCATGATATGGTGTGACTTAAAATTTACAGTGCTAGTAACATGCTTTGTGTCACCTACTGGTATTTCTATCATGAATTATTAGAGTTCATGGCCCATCAGACTGAGGCAATCGAAAAGATAGAAAGTAAGTACCCTAGAGAAACCACAAAGAAGCTTTCCACCTGGCAGTGGCAATGTTCTCCATCTTTCTCTGACTCTGCTACATTAATGGAAGAGAAAATTATTTCTTCTTGGATGGTGAGGAGTATAAAATTATCTTTTTTTTTTCTTTTCCAGTACAAACTTTAAAATTGTGTTATAGTGGGGAAACAGTGACTACCTTCTACATCATCTAGAGATGATGCAAGGAATTCAGGAGGCTTGTTAATATTTCTTAACTTCTTTATGTTATGTAGAATTATGGGGTAAATGGCCTGATTTATATTTTTTTCTTTTCCTTTGCAATGTTCACAGATTATCTAGTCAAAAACTCAAGTCACAGAGGTTTGCCTTTTTGGGAAAATCTGTCAGTAACTCCCATACTTGATCGCTTGTGCATGGCACAGATATAAGTTGCTCTTGATGGTTGTAGTTGAATTTTGTACTGTAGCACCTGCTTTCCACAGCTTGAATATTTTACCTGCCTGTCAGGCTGGGATGAGAATCTTGTTTACAAGCATTCCTGTTCTGTGTGTGTGTACTGAATAGTACTCACTGGATGGTATTAAACCCCAGCCTGATGCTGTTGCTTGCGATCATACAAATGGTAGGAGTACAGTTCTTTTCATTCTTATTTCTGCTTTCTTCACTCTCAACAGGCCCTAAGGGTTTCATTTTGGAAAGAGAATCTATATACAGTGTTAGTCACAAAAAGATATATAAATAAATCTTATTCTCAATTAATATAATATATTACTAAGCAGGTTTGTGTTTGTGATGCATGTTTTTCTCAGAAAACCATGTGTTAATTAATGTCATCACTAGGTGAGGTACTCAAATGAGCTACAGCACAGCTTCCAAAAAAAGTTTTAAGCTCTGGAACTAACTAATTAAAATATTTTCTTTTAAGTGATGCAGCCAAGTTTTTCATAAAGGCATACTTAAGTTGATGACATCCACTTCCAAAAAAGTATTCACTTAAAAACAGTCTTTTGAGGTTCATTTGATGGGTTTGTTTTTTGATGGTGCAAGAAGCAGGCAGACATCCTAATCTCAACCCTAGTTTACTTTTTTTTTCCTTAAAGAGGGACCATATTGCTAAAGCCTCGTTCATTACATGTTTTCAGTATGTGAAAACCTGAGAAGCCAATATACTTAAATACCTGTATTGGGGAATGTTGTGCCTTTCAGCTGATGCTGATGAACAATTTTACAGGACAGGTAGCCAGGCAGTCCTCTAGCATCTGAGGACCATAGGACACCTTTCTTGAAACGTTTTTGCTACAGTTCAATCAGATATAAAGATCTTAGACTGAGTTTCATCACATATAGTTTCCACTGCACGTTATGTGTTAAATATGATTCCCTCCAGTTCTTCTTTCTACCTGCTTGAATAGTGGTCTTATTTTTATGCTTGCCACAGCTTATGCTGAGTTATATTTTACAGTCTAGACACAAAGTCATCAGTTCTTCTATGTCAGAGGAATCTGTAGAAGAAACCAGAATCACAGAGTGCTTGAGGATTGGAGGGAACTACTGGAGACAGACACATCTGCTCAAAACAGAGTCAGCTACAGAAGGTATCTCAAGACTAACTCCAGTTTAGTTTTGAATGTCTCCAAAGATACTGAATATACAGCCTCCTTGGGCAACCTGTTCCAGTGTTTGACCACTATCATGATAATGAACGTTTTCTAAACTTTAAAGGGCATTTATTGTATATAAATTTGTTCCCTTTGCTTCTTGTCATTTCACTATCAGCTCCATCTTCTTTACCCCCTTCCATCAGGTAGTTATTCAGATTTGGAAGACTCCACCTTAGTCTTCCATTCCCCAGGATAAACAACACCAATTCTCAGTCTTTTCTTGTTATAGCAGATGCTCTGCATCCCTTCATTATCTTCATATTCCTTCACTGGACTTGTCCCAGTATGTTCATTTCTTTCTCATCCTGGGGAGTTCAAAACTGGACATAGCACTTCAGGTGTATCTCCATTTACAGAGGACAGTAATCACTTCTGGTAATGCTCTGGATGAGCTGACAATGTTCTTCCTAATGCAGACCAAGATGTAGTGGCCTTATATTCTGCAAGGACACACTGTTGTCTCATGCTCAACTTCTTGTCCACCAGAATGTGTAGGTCCTTTTCTGGAAAGCTACTTCCCTTCTCCTCAGCCCCTAGTATGATTGGGGGGTGTCTGGAGTCCAGTCCTTCGTGGCTGCAGGACTTTGCAGTTCCTTTTGGTGAACTTCCCAATACACCTGTGTCCTGGTTTGACAGGAAGGAAGTTCTTTAAGGAAGGTATAGTCAAACCAATCATGGGTTAGAAGTGAATATTGACATCTGGTGTGGCCACTAAGGAGATGTGTCACCTCTGAGAACATGGGGAGATAAAGGAGAGAATTGCGGAGGGACTTCCTTTTTGTGTTCCGGCTGCTGAAAGGAGCACATCTCCTCCCTCACCCAGCCCAAGGCCTGAAGGCCTGGGCCTGGGCCTGGGTGGGTGAGGGGCAGCCATGCGGCCTGAAGCCCTGCGGCCTGAGGATGAGAGGTAGGCCGGAGCCCAGAGAGAGAGGGAGAGAGATGGAAAGAAACGGGACTGTGCCAGTTTCTGCAGGATGGAAGGGTGGAGAGACGAAGAGATGATTCTCTACCCCCCCT
>WEIT01003982.1:0-32682 GCA_013389985.1 Dryoscopus gambensis | reverse complement strand
GAATATGCATATTTCACCCTTGCATAAATTTCAGCTGGAGAAATTAAGGTTTGAAATCAGAAGGCAGTTTTGCTAGCATCAGATCCCCGTTGTCTCATGCCATGAAATTGCCTCAGGGTAACCACCACTGGAAGTGGAAATACCTCACTCCTTCCTCAACTGCCTTTTGGAATTTCCTGCAGAGGAAACCAGTCTGGTTTCAGATACTGTGATCTGGAAAACAGACTTCAACAGGGCTTCAAGTAACAGCCAGTAACATGCAAAGAAGTTACAAAGCCATTCTTTTATCCCCTCAAATGGTGACATCTTATTATTCCTTTGCAAATGATATTTTGCAAAAAGGAAGTAGTTAAACTCCTTTTCATAGTAATAGCAAAGACTGCCAGTGTTTTCATGAAACTTCAAAATTTATCCTGGATTGTGTTTTTCATTCAACTCTATTAAGTGTCACTGAGAAGCAATGCTGGAAGTTCAAAAGACAAGCAGTAAAAAGTATTCTGCTAACATGTTCCTGTCATGTACACTGTGAATGCATTAATTTTTGCTTGAATGATGAAACAGAGAGACCTGTAAAATAACAATCTGTTTGTAATGGGATTCTGCACCTGGAGTCCAGATACACAGTCTCATCTGAGATGGGAAAGTCTGCCAGTATCAGAGTAATAAATACTGGTTTTAGGGACAAGATGAGGGGAAACATTAGCCCAATGAGAGCACATGTGAGCAGCGGAAAGTGAAAAGTACTGTGCTACATCTCTGCCTGCACACAGCCAGGCTGGAGTGCTTTGCCAATCAAGGTCAATCTGTGCAGATGGAGGGAATGGTGAAAGGTAGGTGGTGGGACAAACACTTTTAAACACACACATCTGGTGGCAGCTTTATCATCCAGACTCAAGATTTTCTTCCTCCTAGTTGCTTGAGCCAAAACTTTACTTTGAATAATACTGGGGGATGCGAGACTGCTAGAATTTTATCCTGCTGACTGAAGTTTTTTGGAGATTAATTCAATGATGCCTCGAGTTTTAATAACATAAGCTGGATGCTCTCGTTGAGAGAAAAGCCTGGATGTTTTTTCCTCACAGCCTGTGAGGTCTACCAGATAGCATAGCAACATTTTCAATCAGAGTTGTAACTCTGAAGAAAAAAAATGCCTAAAACAATCTAAAAGGGACAAAACTAAAACTCATCAGCCTCTTAGATAACTGTAATATAAAAAAGTCATGGTCTCTATTCTGACAGTTTGTAGAAACCTGAGGAGCTTACATCTTAGGACACAAAGCTATTTCAGCGATATTCTTGTTTTGGTAGAAGGAATGACTTTGAACTGTGAGCAGATTCACAGTTGAATTTTGAAAGAAATCAGTGTTCCCCTCCCAGAATGATCTGCAGTTGGGATTGGTGTGAGTGGTCTGGTTTGCACCTCCAGCACAGTCTGGGGATTTACAGGAAAAGAACAAGTTTCTCAGTCCTTGCTGCAGGTGGCCTGAGAACCCAGCTTTTTGTGCAGAGCTGACATAGGTCCTGTGATGCAAAAGGATTTGGAGATACTTATTGCATTCTATGTACAGCTTTGATCACATTTTCTCTGGCTTGTTTTGCATCACTTCTTTGAATTGTACCTGCTATCTTATCAATGATTAACTTCCTACGCAGACCATTGGACTCAAGAGGATGGTGGCCTTAAGCAATGTCCCTGAATTCACCCTAGAGGGAAAGGTGCACTTGTGTTCCCTGACTCCCTTTGACTGAGGGATGTGAGCTCCCTTACAGAGACGCACCTTGTCACAAACCCCCTGAAAGCATGCAATAGAATTAATTCCACCGTAGAACGTTTCTGAGCAGCTGCAGGTGTTGGAGGATGCTCGCAGGAGTTAGCTCCCAAGAGGCACCCAGGGATACCGTATGCTTGATTTTCAGCAGTCTGGGAACCTCAGTCGCACTGGAAAAATTAAGTCAATTCCAGATGGTTGATTGTGTTTCCTAATTCAAAAAGTGTCACGCCTTGTAGATCCCAGCAAGGGAAATGAAGGCTGCAGCCATGGGGAAAGTGCAAAGAGGATGCTGGTAGGACTGACTTGAGGGACAACCTTTCTGCGAAGGACATGGGGGATTTCCTGGGGTGTCACTGAAACTGCACAGCAGTGCCTGAGGAGTTTCAAACCGCCTATAGTGTTGTGAGCTCCCACTTCTAGTTTGCTCTAACTGCAAGGTTTCTCCTGGTGCTAAGAATGGTTATCCCAGGTAGCACGGAAACTCATCTTTTTCTTTTCTGGATCTAATTAGCCCATAGATGTTACCATCATATTCCATGACTTGCAGGAGACCAAACTGAATTTCTTGTGCAGCGTCATGGCTTAACAGGGTTAAAAAGTAATATGTCAGCAGGCACCTGGATCCAAGTATATACCCTTCTTAGAGAGACATCAGATGTGACACAAGTGGGGCGTGTAGGAGGATCAAACACTAGACAGAAACAGGCTACCAGGAGCATATCAGCAGCTGAGTGTCTAAAGCAGCAATCTGTTCAAACAGCAGTGAGGGGCACAAAGTACTCATGGTAAGAAGGGTCAGGACCATAAATTCTTTAATATTCTAAAATGGCTTTCTTGGACTTTTTAGAGCACTTCTACAGGGAAATTAGATGTAATCAATGCTGGAAATGGAAGAAAAGGACTGAGTTACAGTAGTAAAAATCTGTTATAAAAGTGTACTGCATTGGCATGTCTTGATCAATGTGGGTTCTCAACCCTTTTGAGAACATGAATGTATATGTAGGTGGCAAAATACAGATTTAAACTTTAGCTGAAAAGATTGTGAACTGAGGTGGTTCTGTTCTTACAATTAAAAAATAATTTTTCCAACTCTCAGCCTTTCTCCCTCTTTTCTGTCAGGACTGTGACATCTGATATCCAACAGGAAGCAACAGCATGCTGCAGTACATCAAGGCTAAGACTCTAATGTATGTGTAAGGGGTAAACGACCTTTGGATGAGGTAGAGCTTCCAAGTTGGAGAAGAAATGAGTTCTGACCACTGTAGTTTTTAGCTCAAAAGCACAGTTTACACATACTGGCACAGTCTAACCTCAGTACTAAACTAGTCTAAGGCAGCAACCAGCTATGACCTGTAGACTAAATTTCAGGATTCCTCACAGACCCTATGTTATTTCCCAGTCCACTCGGCAGTTTTAGGTAGTTTGATTCAGTCTGCATGATGTGTAAGAGAAACAACAAAATTCTCAGGAGGCTCAGTAACAAACCTCTACTTGCAAACTTCAGACTATGAAGGTAGAACAAGGTACCTGGCAAATTTTAAAACAACATACAGACAATGTAAGGCACTTCACAAACTTAGCAAACCTAATCTTAGCCAACTTGAACTTACCCAGACACAACAAGGCATTGACTGGAGCTTTTTACTCTGGCAACATATTTTGAGAAGAAGTTAGGACAAGAAAGAGAGAAAGAAAGAGAAAGAAAGGAATGAAAGGAACAGAAAGAAAGGATAAGAGTGGAAAGATAATACCACCCATAGATCCAGTGATGAGACTTGATTGTTGAAACTTAGATGTCCCTTGGTCAAAGCAATGGTCGCAGTCATGATCCAGTAGAGGCTGGGGGTGGGGGAAGCCTGTGAAACACAAAGTTCAGTGGGTTAATGCATGTTCAGGTATAGGTGGGAATGCCCACGTACCTCCTCTGGGGGGGAGTTTTACACTGTCTGATGCAACACTGTGGATCTGCCTCTGTGCAAGCCTCTGGTGGAAGGCCCCAGAAATGAGTCTGTGGGCGCTTCAGGGGACTTTGATGGTTTATGACACCTTCTAAGACATGACAGCTGTCTTTCACATCAGTGTTGTTGAGTGAGTTAAGCCCCACCAAAAGGGATGAATACATTCAGGCCTATGTGTGAATGACCCAGTACTTCCCCAGAGGGGAATTTTCATACCTGAGCTAGTTGTGTAAGGGAGGACATGATAAAAAGCACTATTCCAGCTGGTAGGATCTGCTTCTTATCAGCCTCTTCCCTTATCTGGCTCAAAACCCAGCTTTTTGCTAAACAAAGGTTGACTTGTCATGGTCATCCTCTGGTGCTCACGCCCTCTGCACCTGGGCTGTTACCTTGCACACCGTGAGCAAGACACCCCTGCTTTTACAAATGGCCGATTGTTTCAGCCATTATCCATTACATTTCAGTCTCTCACACCCTAAAAAAGAGAGGATGAGGAAGCAGAGTACACCTTCGAGGAGGTTTCCATTTGCTTTAACATCTCCTGGAATAATTCATTGTCTTATACCCTACTGTTTGTTACATCCCACTGACTTCACTCTTTTTATTAGATTTGTACATTTTCATAGTTAGCTCTGCATTTACGTGTGTGCATGCTGGTTTGTATAGTACCTGGAGGGAAGGTGCAAAGATGATAGAATTAAGCTCTTTTCAATGGCAAGACAAGAGCCAACAAGCACGAACTGAAACACGGGAGGTTCCCTCTGAATATCAGGAAACAGGTTTTCACTGTGCAATAGATTGTTCAGGAAGGTTGTAGAGTCTCTTTCCTTTGAGAAATTTAAAAGCCATCTGGATATGATCCCGCGCAACAGGCTTTACACAGTCCTGCTTGAGCAGGGGAGTTGGATCAGAAGACCTGCAGAGTTCTTTTCCAAGCTACCACTTTGTGATTCTGCAATTCAGTGAAATTATCACACTTTTACAGGTGTTTTCAGTGTTTGTCTCACACTTTTCTTGTGTCTCAGTAAATATGCAGAAGTAACTCTAATAATACCTTTACTATAGTTGCAAATAAAATAAAGCCCATATATCTGGTGGATACTTACTGAGATACTGGTCAAGAACACCAATAGCAAGCATTTTAGATGACCAAAGAATGTTTCAGTGACCTGCTTGGGACTAAAACTTTCCTACCTGCTGCTAGAAAGGTTGTTATAGATTTCTGTGCAACAAATGTTCACTTCACAGATACTGCTCACGGGGAACCACTCACACTCTCAAATACTGCTTTCTGTACAACATGACTGATGATTGCAAAGCCCTGGTTGCCACATGATGTATGTGAAAAGGAGAATGGGATAAAAACAGAGCACATGGACACTGGCAAAGAAGGACTTCCTCTACACTGGAAAAAATCTGACCATACATCTCCTAGTCCAGTGCAAAGATGCTGTTCAGTTCGCCACAGCCTCATTCCAGTGTTTCATCCTCTATGTGGAAATTCCTAGCTTTGGAGATGTAGATAGCCTGCTGGTGCAAGCCTCACTCTTGTCATAGTTCAGCTCAGGATTACTCTCCTCAAGCCACCTTAGGAAACCTCTTCCCTATGAGCTCCAACTTCATGACGTTGTCCACTAGGGCACTCGTGAGATTCAGAACCAGCTGGCCATCTCTTCTGGAGCCAGCAAAATGCTCCTGAATCTCAGACAGCATCAGATTAGTTACTCTCACTGTAAATGTGAGGGAAGAGTGGAAGCTAGTGCTGCTGGGCTCCTAAGGTTGGATTGCAAGGTCATCTTCTGCAACCCCACTCTGTGACTTCAGGGACTGTGAGGTTACAGTATGGGGGACAGTGTAAGGTGTCTCACAGGGAGGATGTTCAGCTCCCCAAGATATGTTAGAGGGGATAGAAGACATTTATCTGATTATTAACAGCATCTAGGAACTGGCAAGCACTCGGCTACACATTTAGGATTGGTATCAGCAGCACAGCAGATAAACCACGATTCAAGACACTTAACAAATGCTGAGAAACACAGAGAAATTTCAAAGTATCCTTCCATGACTAATCCCCCAAACTTTTAAACATGGACATACACATGCACACACGCCCCCACATACATATGCATGGTTAGGTGTACCATCCCTCCTATGGAGTGCTGGTTTGTCCACCCACCTTGGGGAAACATGGGTGCTCTACGTACACCCTGCCCACTAATCCCTCTACCAGGAGAACACACCCACAAATCCCCCCACAGCCCACAATGCCCATGGATGTCACCATGCTGGCCGCACACAGCTGGCTCACACCATCTGGGCAGGCTGCTGCTGGCAGTGTTGATTTCGCTCACCATGCAGGATGACTGGCAAGATTTTATTGTAATGTAGGAGGCTTTGGTGGACATAGCTAAAGGCAAGGGACTGAGATGAACCTGAGCCCATTTTTTCTCCTGAGCTCCTCTTTGTCATATCAGAATGATTCTGAAGCCTTAGATCTGGAGAAGGCATCAATTCCAGCTAGCTGGAGCTGCTGTAGCTTGATCATAATGTTAATGGGAAGAACATATTCCTTCCAAAAAACTCACCCCAAAACACTCTAAGAGTAATTTGAGACAGACCTGCACAGAGTAAGTGTGACACACTTGGGCCCTAATAGATGTGGGAAAGCAAGAAAATGGATGCAGCATAGGAGATCAAAAAGACATCTCCAGCCAGGGGAGCAGGGATAAAGGCAGCTTCAGCAAGGGCTGCAGTGTGGATCACGTCTGCTGCTGATGCCAGGCAACATCTGTGAGAGACTGATGAGTTGTGAGTTCAGAGAGAAAGCGCTGGCACATGCTCTGCAGAACCCAATTCCAGAGGCAATGTTTTCAGATGCAGGTTGAGGATGAGGGCACCTGCTGAGAAATGCTGAAAATTAACTGATGAAGACAGCCAACAGTTTAGGAAACAAGTCAAAGCAGCACAATGAAATTTAAGTATTTCCTTGTCCATGCTAATTAGTCACTTGTTACAGGACTGTCAAGATTCTCTTTCACAGCCTCTTTACCTCATCCTCACTTACAGCATTTTCAGGTGTTTCCTCTTTTAAGAAAATAAAGACTTGAATTAACATGCTGACTGCACGCTGTCACTCAGTCTCAATTCTTGGCTGTTGTGTCTCATTCTCAGAATCTATGCTTGCCTTGTCTTGCTGAAAAATAAACTCTTTGGGAAAAGAACTGTTCAGTGCCCTGGGCTGTAGTGAGAAGAAACAGTTTCTCAAATGGGTACAGAATTACCAATAAAAAAAATATCCTTTTTCTTATTTATGCTTGACAGTTTTCAGGATTCATTGTCTTGTGCAGAAGTTGTGTGATTATGGGTGAAAAAAATAGCTTATAGCTACTTGCATGAGTGATGATACATTGTCAAGTAAAAAATTATAATTAGTGATAATATATGAATTGAATGCTAGACTCCCATGGTTTGGTGCTCAGACACTGATTTATGATTTACAAAAATAGCTTATAGCTATGATCTCCATGCTGCTATTACACCAAACCAATATTTCATCTCAATCTGTACATCCCCTGGGAATTTTAAGTGTAATCTGAGCATGCAATCATCCAGAAAAGGAGGAAGCATTGCTTTCATGTCATGGTTTATTTTCCTTCTTTAACTCCAATTTCTGCCTTGAAGTTAGACCAGCTGAAAATGAGTTGTGCAAATGTTGTTTCTTTGCACTTTGTGATGTCTCTGACAAAATGATCTTTAAATTTCATTTCCAGAAGAACAGTACAGTATATGCTTAACAAAAATAAGCTTCAAAAAGTTCAGTAGAGAACATTATATTCTGTCTTTTCCTATATTGATGTATGGTGTCATTGATTTTGAGCTTTCAACTGGTATCAGACAAAACGGAACCTTTCTTCTGAATCAGCTGCACTTCAGAAGTTACAATTGGAAGGAAAATGGATCCATGCCTCACTATATTTAATTCCTTAAACCTAAACTTGGCTCCCATAACTTTCTCTCAGTTATTTAAGAAGCTCCATGCAGTGCCACTAAGCTTCATAACTTTGTGCAGCCATCAGAGAAGACTGTAGCATTGTTTGCTCCTGGTTTCATTCTCTGAGAGTCACAGGAACGTTGCTTTGGATTTGAGCTTCCTGGTCTCAGTTTAAAATTTTGGACCTAGAAACTCAATGGGAAATGAAGGGTAATGCCCTTGATCTTATAGAGTTGCACTGTAATAAAACACACAATGTAGAGTTGAGTTGACGAGGCCCTGGAGTGACCAGGCCAGGGGGGCTATTGTCACTCTGGGTCTGCACATGCGCTGGCTTCCCCAGGCATCTCCAAGTCTCAGGGAACTGGATGTGGCAAAGCAGAGGGAAAACCTAGACTGAGGTTCTAGTTTCATCACAGGACTCAAACTGGTCGGCACTTTAAGAGGACTAATATAAAAGTGTTTTGCAGGTCTTGTTTGTATTCTGCTGCTTTCCACCAGTCTTTTAAGGGTCTGCATTTGCACACAAATTCCCTTCATGAACTGAGCTGCCTCTGTAGCTCTCCTGTGGGTGACATGTGGAAAATGGAGTACCTGCATTTGAATTTTAAATTTCTTGTATTACATGGGGGAGGTTATTACTATTACTATACTGATAGTGCTTATAGTGCTTTAGATTCACTAAATGCCAGCACTGGCTTTCTTGAAGCCAACTTTACAGCCATCTCAAATGGAGTGACATCACTGTGAAGAAACTGTTGTGGAGGACTTTTCATACACTCAGCCACTGTTAATACAGAGGGAAAATAATTTGAGGGGTTTTATTTTGACAAGTAGTGTCTCTGTGGAAAAAATAACATGTAATAAGCACTGTGAGTAGGACTGCCAACCAGAGCTAAAAGGATAATTCTTATTTGATATTCCCATACATTGCATGATTCACTTGGCAATCACAAGGTCTGATTATCTTTTAATACTCTTATTTGGATGTGATTTTGATATACTGTGCGTACAAGTCAAAAATCAATGCTTTTACCAATAATGTTTTAAATTTAGTGAATGCATTACAAAATATAACTTTTTTCATCTCTCTTCTAATTTTGAAAATACTCTTTATATGACTATTAGTATTCTCCCAAGTCCTGGTATTAAAAATTACCCATTATTTTAATGTGTGCCATGACATCCACAAAGCAGAAAAACAAACCGTCTCTACTGTCAGTTGGTTCTCCACCAACTTGTTTTGCAACAGATATAAAGAGCTGTGCCATACAGACATGCAGGGAAACTAATTTCATCAGCAGGCTTGGCAGTGTACTTGCCAGGTTTTTGTAAGCCAAAATCTTCTGATACCTTTTTTTGGAAGGATCAGCATAAGTCAGGCTGACCATAAATTCAGAATACTTCCTTTATTACGTGGCTAATCTCAACATTTAGTGAGCACATGCAAAAGTAACCACTTTAAGAATTTATTACTGTACTTGGTAAGTGAGGAGGTATAAGAAATACAGCCGAGCCAGCAAGACTTTAAAGTTCTACTGTGATAGATCTTACTGGGAGAAAGTACTGCAAAGCTGTCAATAGCTGCTTGTAAACAGTAGAGCTTGAAATAGGGAAAACATGTTTTTTTCCCCTGTCAGAATGGCACAAAGGCTTGGCTGAAGCCCTTGCCTGGCCTATCCATCTGGCTGATGTGAGAAATGAGATATCGATTTTTCTGATACCATACGATCAGAAACTTAGAGGAGCCACGAGGCTGGCAAACAATGCACAGTTTATTACACTAAATGAGATGTTGGAAAACTTTTGCAACACATATCTTTTTATTTACCAAGTAAAACTTGATTCACGTTATTAAACAAAGAAATGTAGAACACACACTGCTAGATTTGCTTCTGGTGAGAATTGATGTAGTTAGGAACTGGCTTACATACTTCAGTTTCCCATGCTACAGAGGATTTGTTCCTGAAAGGAAATAATTCCATTGTTAAAAATAAGCTGAAAGTATGCAATTTTTCAGAATCACTCCATTAAATTAGAAACACAGTTGCTGCTCATTTCAAGGAAATGTGTGCAGCCAAATCCATTCTGTATCCTTGAAATTATCAATCTAAGCACCCAGGATGATTTCTTATCTAGAAAATAGTGTACGAGAGGAAGTCAGAGTGGAAAATATAATTTATTATATATTGTATGACATAACATTATATTATATTATGAAATCACAGGGTAAAGTCAAGAATACCTGTAGATACTTGCAAGAAATTAAGATCTCAATATACAACAACATAAGATGCTTAATTCTTTCTACTCAAAGTCACTTAGCTACAAGAATCAAAACAGAATAGTCTGAAGATCCAGAAACGTTAGTGGGAATGAAAACAACATGCTCCTGGCATCAGTAGCAAGTTTGCATTATTTTATCTCTGCTAGAGAGACATGGTACCTCAAAACTTTCTTAATAAGCCAGAAAGTCCCAGAGGGCTGCAGTTTCCCATAGGAAAAATATCTTTTAATCACAGACCATATCTTTTAATGATAGTCCAGCACTCACGTCCTAAGCATCTGTTCTGCTGACTGCCATTACTTTAAATAGCGACAGCATTAGCCTGTCTGCATTTAAATGAGCAAGGGGATAAATAGGCCTTTTTCAGTTTCCAAAAGTGTTGCCAGTGAGAAGGACAAAGCCCCAGCGGGATGGCCCCAGTGAAAGGCGCAGATCCCCACGGGCGGCAGGCAGGGAGCCGTTCTGCTCAGAGCACTGTGAAGAACACGATGCTTTTCCTGACAAGCGGCTTCCTGGGAGCTGTTTCAGAACAAGCCAGTTCAAAAGTGGGAACATTCCTCAATATTCCCCCCAAAAAACCAACTGTAAATGTAGAGTGATCCTTACCCTGCAAATCATATGGGAGGAGATAAAACACGAAAAACCTAAGCCCAGCAGTTCACATAAACGACCCTCACAATGAAAGCTCAGGGAACAAACCTCATCACCTGTACATGTATCTAAAGTGAAGAAAACATGTGACAGGTGGAGTCCAACCCTGACCAGCACTAAGCTGAGAATGTGGAGTGGGTGAAACTCCCTTCTTTGTGCCCTTCTTTTTTGTTCAGGGCTCTGTACTCCATCCTGGGGCATATGCTGGATAACCAGCATCTGTGGGTACCTCCTGGGCACACCATGCACATACCCTGTAACAAGGTCAGAAAGCCCACAGTCCCTTTAAACCCTGTGCATTTCCAGGTCTCCTTCAGGTCTGAACTGGGTCTGAGCTCCCCAGGCAGGTGGGGACTTCCTGTGCCCATGTCATCCTGGGAATGTTCCCTCAACTCATCAGTGGTTTGCAGACAGGCATTAGAGATGAGGTTCTTCTTCTTAGCTGGATTGTGCAGTTGGGTTTTCTCCTTTTTAAGTGGGTCCTTCCAAAGCCAAGGAGGAGTGAGGGCTTTCCCAGGAACAGGCGAATAAGTCTGCTGCATTTTTTACCTGGAATACTGTGTCCAAAACACTGTGTCACTACTTTGATGAATAGCCCTTCTACTCTTGTTTTGCTGTCCAGGAGAGAACAACTGTTTAGCTACAACCTGTTCTGTCCTGGAAAGTTTCACAGGACCTGATACTTGCTTCCTTCGATGGAAGCACGTTCATTCTTCTTCACAAATTCATCGTATCAGTGAGAGATTCATATGAATGTCTTCTCTCGTTCATTTTCAGTGACATTCTTTGTCATTACAGGTTTCATTACAACTGACTTCTGATGAGAGAATTTTGATCCAGAATCCCATATGGCTTATAGCCACAATAGCCATGTGAGATCCAACTGCAAGTCCCTCTGAGCCAACAGTCATATAGTGTGCTCTTGGATAGGGGAGGACAGGGAATGTGGGGTTACATTACAATAGCTGCTCAAAGAACACCATAGCTGGGGGAACCCCAGTACCTCCCTGGCAAACTCATCCGGATATCTCAAGGGTCACTGGCCCATGAAAAGCTCATATCCGCAGACCCAAGACCATGATGCTTGAGTGCCAGGGGTGAACCAGGGGCTGTGTGCCCATGGTGTCAGCACAAGCCACAATGAGGGCGTGTTGTTGGTGCTTGTCCCTGACCAGCACCAAGACAGACCAGCTGTTAAGTGAGGCACCTGGCCTAGGGACCAAAGGGAATGGCTCTGGGAGTGGAGCACATGGATTCGCAGTCTGGAGGCAGGGAGCTGTGGCAGGTTCCCCACTCTGGGGCAGCCAGACTCAGCACGCCCTAACAAGAATGGCTTACTCCAATCCTTGCTTTTGAGAAATTCTCAAAGGCATCTTCCAAGTATATAGATCAGGTCAGACATAACTGATTAGATGTTTGTTTTGGTTCCCATCAAGGCTTCAGCAGGAGCTAGATGCTGAGCTGTCTAGCACATCTAGTCTGACACATTAGACTCAGTCTATTTGTTTGAGAGATATGCATGTGTTTGCATGTGTCTCAGCTGTACTTCCAAATAGAATATTAAGAAGTATATCAGGACGGTGTAGTTTCAAATGAACACTTTGAACAGTGTGAAGAAAGCCAGATGCTTTATGTTCCCCATGACTTGCTGTCCAACAAAGGCATGCTAGGAGAACTTCTCTCTATTTTCCAGTCTGGTGTTGCCCAGTTGCAATGAGTTGTTATGCCATTTTTTTCCCTTTCAGCCTCCAGATTCAGGCCTAGAAGTGTATTTGTTCAAACTAGGTTTGGCATCATAAATAATTGAAATCCACTAAGTGAAAATTTTGATTGGCTGATTTGTACAGTGGGGAGAGTAAAGTGGTTGTGGCCTTCTGGCTCTATGCTTGACAAGCATATAACTGAGAGGCAAGAGGGAGGATTGGAAGTGTGCCACTATATGGAAAATGAGTCACTTTTGCTTATGAAGACATGAGGTTGTTCTTCTAAATGGCCTCTTATTTATGCAATGTACAGTCTCTTTTAACAGCCCTGTTGGCTTTTCCAGGTATTCCTCAGTGGCTTGTTTGGTTTGGTTTGGTTTGGTTTTAGTGGTCAGAGAACCTGAAAGCAATAAAAGACTAATCAGTGAAAACATTTTGCATAGAGTGCCAGGAACCTCACCAGATAAACCTCAGGAACATAGAAAACCAAGGGTAGAAAAAGGAAAAGGAAGGAGGTAAAATGCCCCAGATGAGTTTCTGGTATGTTTTTCTGTCCCACTAACAGCCCTCAAGGAAAGGTGAGAAGTTCTTCACATGAAAGTGAAGGGAATGAGTTCCTTTGTTTTAATTGTGGTGCAGAATCAGCTCCCTTGTTGGTCACTTGTGCTGCCTGTGAGTTCATGTCCTCTGCAGTTAATTTGCTGGCTTTAAATCTTCCATGTCAATTTAAATCACTTGTAATCAGAAAGGGAGGACCGGGTTCCTTACTTACTTGTCACCACCTAAACATGGGAGGGACTCTAGGAGGAACCCTAGCAAAAACCACAATTACGCCACTATTTCTGCTCATCTGCACTGATCTAGTGCTTTCAAATGGTTAATTATTTATGGAGACAATTTTAGGCCTAGTGTAAAATACATGGTTCTTTTTGAAAAATCGAGCCACACTATATTAAGCATTAATTGTATGGAATTTTTTATATTGTTAGCTCTTGATGCATACTAGGAAATGCACTTTGCAACAGTCCTTGCAGTCTTTAGTGTCAATTTTTTATTAATGCTTTCCCTGTAATTCTGCATTTGTTTCTAATGTAGGTTGGGAATAAAATGGGAGCTCTCTGGTGACTAATATGACATTTTTGAAGTTTCATGGATGTTAACTAAGGTAAGTGAATAAAAGTTACTTAGTAAAGTATAAATGACACTAAGATTATATCCCATGTAGATTTTTTTTTTAATTAAAAAGTATTTACTAAAAGATTGTGATTTTTCTGTAAGACAATATTTTAAAAACACGTTTAGCAGTCCATGAATGAAAATGGCTAGTGCATGATCAGCTGCCATTCTGCTATTTGATTTTCTCTAAATCTATATGCATTGGCAGAGCTGACAAACTTGTCACTGGGCCCTTGGTCTGAGGCATTCAGCTTTCTGTCTCCTCAGAGGTATTCACTAAAGGACATTTGAAAGTCCCAGCTGCAGGTCTTGGGGTGCACACTGATGAGACATCCTTCCTCTTGTCCACCACATGCCTTGCAATAACTGGACATCCAGGAATGCAAGCGTCCTGGGCAAAAAGGAGACTGAGTAAAGACAGCACAGCTCAACTCTAGGCTATGGCATTCAGCTGGGAGGAGAGATGACTTTTCAAAATCAGACTAAAAAGAAGCATAGGGAAAAGGAAAAGGTGGGGATGGGACCAGAAACGTGCCAGAGGTAATAGCTGGGCACTTACTTCCTGGGCAAGTGAAGAAGGAAACAGAGAAGGATCTTACATTCCAGTCTCCTCCATACCAGAAGAGCACTGAGACATGCCACTGCAACACAGCTCAGCTGTGTACAGCTTCTGTTTAGGTGAGTAATTCTAGATGGTCCCAAGGAGCCCTTGAAATAAAACATTCAATTGATTCATGACTGCCGTTATTGCTCTCTGAAAATTTACACTGTTGAAGCAAATATTTCAGAAAAAAAATTCTCTAGTTCTATTCATTTCTTCAGGCTAAACATTTTCTGATACATACCTTACAAATTCAGGTCACGATAAATGGAGTTCTTTAAAGACAGGCTTTGGTTTGACATATTCTGTCATTGTCCTATATCAAAAACATTGCCAGTTCTAACACATATTATCCAGTGAACTTATATGTCTATTTTCTTTAAATATATTGAAAAAATATTAGCTGCTTTAATGAGGTACATATGTAAAATTATAGCATAGGCCTAGTAGGAAAGCAATATAGATTTGAGGAACTCCTACTGTACTGTAGAGATAAAGGTGCAAGTGATTAAGAAGAACAAACTCTATTCAGAGTTCAAAAGAAGTTTTGCCCTAGAATAAATGTAAATGAGCTTTTTGCCATTTCAGGATTTTGGTTTTTTCTGGGTTTGAAGTTATTATTCTGACCATAAAGGAGGGAAATTATACACAGCAGTACAAATAGGATCAAAAATTTGTTCCATTTGAACTTTGGTCTATGAACTAAACAGGATGTGAATTAACTCAGGCTGCATAACTAAGCAGAGTCAGGACATGTCAGCTATGTTAACAAGCAAGCAGACATTTATCAGGGAACCACTGTGAAAGTAATCTTCTTGCTAAGCCATTGAAGATAAGCCAACAGATTGCATCTGTAATTAGGGGCCCCAAGGCACATAACTGGACCAACCGGACCTTCACTTTTCACAGCCGGGATGTTCCAGTCACTTGTCTCCAAGTCTTTCTTGTTCCTTATGTAATTTTTTGCATCACTGGCCCTAATTGTCCACTCTTGGAAAAGCTGCCCCACATCAAATGGATCCTTTCCTTTGGGACACTTCAAGAGACACAGACAGCACCTTCCTGACATTACCAACCCAAGTTTATTCTTGGAAACCAGAATACATTTAAGACACATTTGACTTCTTTTCTTTTTGCCTCAGAAAAACAAAATAGGCCAAATTTATTTCTAGTTGCCATAATTTTCAGGTTTATATATATTTATAGTCTCTTTGAACTTCATCCCAGTGGAGAAGGTGATAGAAGACCACATCTGCACTGTGCCAGATATGATGTGTAAGTGCTCCAACCATACTGATGGGTTGATTGCCCTCTTTCATTCAGTATGTGAATAAATATTTCAGGGCCTGGGCCTGTGAGAGACTGAATGTCTTCCACCAGAGGACTGCACATGATCCACAATGTTGCAAAAGACAGTGTAAACCTAACCCCTTATGGGGGAGGTACCTGGATGTTCCCACGTACACCTGAATGTATATTAACCCATTAAACTCCATGTTTCATGGGACCTCCACCACCAAGAAGACCAGAGACCAGAGAGAACAAACAGGACACCTACTGGATCTACATGGGGTGATATCTTTCTACTTAATTTATCTCTTTGTCACAGTCTTTCTCTCCATCCCCCACTTTTTTCCTATTTCTTTCTATCTCTACCTCACATTAACTATTAAATAAAATCCTTGTTATAGACTTCAGCATATAGTCTGTTTGCACCTTAATTTGGGCAGAGGTGTCTCTCTAATAAACAAAATAATCAGATCTTAACACAGGTCCTAAGATGAGGGAAAATCTCCACAGGCTTCTCCAGGTCTTGGATCGATTCCCTGATATCTGTTTGGTGCCTCCTTGGCCGGAGGCCATTGCCCCTCAAGACAGCAAGCTACCGGCTGCCAGCATCTGTGCTAACTCTCCTTCTGCTGCCAGGTCTCCATGGCAGGAGGGTCCTGTCAGAACTAGGTGTTTTTGACCCAAACCAGTACAAAGGATGTGGCTACACAACCAGAAGCAGTGATTACCTCCTGGAGACCTTGAGCCATAGTGCGGTAGCTGTGGTGTGCCTGCCCCATGCTCACTGCAAGGAGGCCTGCAGAGGAGTCAGATGTACCTGGGCAAAGAAGGGGACAGCAGCAACCCTAAACTGCTCCTGCACCATCGCCTGACCACGTGTTCAGGTACCTTTAATCAGTTGTGCAACATGTCTAAAGCTCAGCACCAGGAGTTTTTCAGTCAAAGACACTTTTTTACCCTGAGAAAGTTTTTTAACCACTGACCAATACCTGCACTACTCAGTCAGTGACATCTCAGGATTTTGTGGTGTAGACTAGTACAGTAGTCAGTAAATACACTAGAAATACACCTCTGTTTTTCCCTGATCTTGCTCTCAAACTCTAGCAAAAAATTTATTACCTAATTCACTTGAAACCATTCCATATATTTATTTTTGAACATGAAATGGATTTTGGTGACAGTAAAATCTCTGCTTCTCTATTTTCTTACAAATGTCCATGTGTCTTAAGTTTTGATTCACACCAGGCAGGCAATGGCTGCAGTTGACCTTGTACTGAATGATTGTTCAGAATCCAGGTTTATACTTACAAAGTAGATTAATGCAAACCTGCTGAAACACAGTTGAAGAACACAATAAAACACAGAATCTATTTCAAATAGTAGATCAAACACAGTTTTGCCTTCACTATTATGTGTGTTGGGCCAAATTCATCTCTCTGTAGGATTTTCTTTTGCTTACCAGGTGTATGTATTTCAGGAATAGATTTTGTGTATGAACCTTAAATTCTAAGAGCCAAAAAAAATTCAAATTCAACAGCTGAGAAGCTTTGTGTGCAAAAGGATATTACCCACAAGAAGTAATTCAAATACATGAAGCATGCAAAAACCACTTGAAAGCTACACAAATGACAAAAACTTGCTATATAAGAAACAAAAAGATCACTTAAATGGGCCATATAAATGTCTAAATATCTACAGCTTTTCTGGGAATTGATGAAGCATTTTAAATTTTTGTATAAGAGTGTTGCGGTTGTC
Source organism: Dryoscopus gambensis (assembly GCA_013389985.1). Lineage (NCBI taxonomy): Eukaryota > Metazoa > Chordata > Aves > Passeriformes > Malaconotidae > Dryoscopus > Dryoscopus gambensis. Next base: position 15,498 of record WEIT01003982.1, on the reverse strand, counting down.
GTTTCCTGCGATGGTGTGGCAAGCCGCAGACCTTCCCGCAGAGCGCAGCGGGGCTGCCTGCCCCGCACAGTGCTCCGGCTGGCTCTCAGCTTCTGCAGCACGGTGGCAATAAAGGAGGCGAGAAGGCTCCCCGCGTGGGGACCTCAGGGGATGTTTTAGTCACATGGTCCCAAGGGCAGAGCCCACCACACAGCCACACACCGCTTCTCCAAAGCAGCGAAACTCGGGCACTGTATGGGGCTGGATTTTTATGGGGTGAGGAGGGCGGAGAGAGCACATGGACTAATGGTCTCAGGGCACAGGGGCGGTACATGGGCGGAGTTGGGGTATTGGGACCAACAGGGAGAACCCGAAGGAGTGGTCAGGATTTCAGGCGGGGAAGGGAGGACAGTGTGGGAAGGGCCGGCATTTAGTAAGGAGTGGGGAAGTACAGCAGCACATAAGAGGATTCAAGAAATTAGATCCATGATTATGAGGGTGCAAACTGGCCTTCTGGCCTGCAGATTTTGGAAGCTGCTTCTGTTAAAAAAAATCTAGAAGTGGATTCTTGGTTTACTTTATTCCTCATTTGAAGAGAAAACAAAGTTAATTAGAATTTCAGCAACCAGTTACTCAGTTTGGTTCAATTTCCAGAGCAATAGAAAACACAGATGAATCTGAAATGTGAAAAGCAGGACTAAAGTAAGAATTTGACTCCAATATTTATCTGAATTCAATTACCTCAATATATGAGGAACATATATATAACAGCAGGAATCCATATATTTTAGTTTTTTAAAGGGCTGGTTAACACTGGGTAAAACCTCTAAACCAGCATGAGTGATCTCTAGTCCAAGGAGTGATAAATTCCATGTAAGAAAGTTTGAAAACATGGGAGAATAAAATCACCTGTTATGGGAACCATGCTGAGGGAGGCCAATGCTGAAAGTGATCTTCCAAGTACTGATACTGGCGGCCACAGAGACATGAGGGTGAGAACAGCACATCATTTCTGTTATTGTGACAGGGATGTTAAAAGAAAGTGCTCTTGCTTCTGAGGCTGCAGGCTGCCCAGAGCTGGCAGTCAGTGTCACTCACACTGGTCAGTGTGCAATGTGTGTTTCTGCTGAGTTGTGGGGGAATCACAGGCTCAGTGGATTGCATTGCTCTTTCCTTTGAAGGCAACAGCAGCTGAACAGCCTCTCAAGTTTACCAAGTGAGGAAAGAATAATTTCTTCCTCACTTGCTGTGTTCTTCAAAGGAGCGTCAGGGCCCATCAAAGGTAATTATTACCCAATGGAAATTTAAAATTTAAAAAGAGACTAATTTTTAGAAGATCCTTTAAGTAATGTCAATATTACCCCCTCAGCTTGTCACTGGCAGTGTCTGCGAGGCCAAATTTTAACACCATCTTCATTAACTGGACTTTGACATCCATCTGTCACCAGCCTGACCCATGTGGGCAGGGGAAGAGGAGCTGCTCAGTCCAGGCCATGAAAGCACCTGCTGCAAAGCTGCATGCACAGGCATGTTCCCAAAGAGGTCCTGTGAAGGGGGAGCTGGCCATGGCATGGAGCTAAAGCCCTCAGTGGACTGGGGTAACTCCTGCAGAGCTGTATGATCAGGAAACAGAAAAGCAGTGAGAGGCCTGCACTTTGAGGTGTTTGTGAGCACTCAGTTTGCCCAGTGTGAATGAGGCGAACGCAAGCTTTTTGCCTTGGAAAGCAGCTAAAGGGCCGGGTTTCTTGCCAGACACTAAGGACTTTTTCTTCCTGACCTGAAGGCAGTCCTTACCTTTCCTGCACTGTGGGTTGCATATGTTGGGGTGATGCAGGAGCTCTTGGGACAGCACCAATCCCACCCCTGCATCTCTTTGCACTGACAAACCACATGACTTCCAAAATCCACATACAGCAGCCAAAAGGGGAGGCTTTGCCTTGCGAGGTTGCAAGAGGAACCCATTTGACCTGCGTCATTCTGGTCACAGCTTATGCAGCACCCAACTACACATAGCTGATGGAAACAGCAGGATTGCACACAGAGACACCTTTAGGTAGCGTGGTGGTGTCTGGCTGACTGGTGCCTACAGCTGCCTTGGGGCAGGATGCTCCAGCTGTGATACAGTGCTACTTCAAAGGGGGCCAGAACCATCCTGAATGCCGCCTTTGTTCACATTTTTACCAAAGGCACAAAGAAAATAAACAGGAAAAGGCTGTGGTTTAGTCAGTCAGATGAAATACTCAAAAGCAGCATCAGCTACGGAGCTTCTTGTAAAAACTAAGGTAATCATGCAATGGGCTGCATCCCTCTCCTTGTTCAGATCAGCAGTCATTAAAAGAGGACAGGACCAAGTTAACATCAGTGGGATGGGTTTTTTGTTCTGTTCCCCTCTCCCCTCCATGAAATTTCCCTCCCCACCATGAAATTGCACTGGAGTCTACTTTGTTTCTGTTTTTCTATTTAGATGGATGGTCTCTACCTGTAGTGATGCAATAGTTATACTGGTTTTCAGATATATGACTCAGTCCTAAAATAAGCCCTTATATAATTTTATTTTATAATTCCAAGCAATACTGCTGATACATAAATGACATACTGAGAGTTATATTTGAAGTCTTAAATGGTAACACGAGATTACTGAAAAAACAAATTTTAAGATGCAGAGTTATCGAGTTTGGCTATCTTATAGATGAAATATTATGTGATCAATAGATTGTTATGGTTTGTAGTAGTTAAAATTGGAAAATATTAGTAGAAAAGATTATGAAAAGATTTGTTGGATATAGAGTTGCAAATCTGCTATAGTAAACAATGCGTTTGGTATTTTACAGACTATATAAACTCTGACAATGAGAAAATACTGATTAGTGCAGACCTAGATGAGTAATTGATTTCAACAGTTGATTTTTTTTCATTTTGCGTTAGCACCTTCCTGACAAAAATAAAAAAGGGAAATACATTGACATGCTAGTGGCCATTCACAAGGCTATTATAAGCAGCCACAAAGAGACAAAAACCAGTTTTTAACACTGTCTTTTTCTTTTCAGGCCCTATCTAAAATGCTTCTCCTTACTCAAAAATCCATTGGTACACTTCGTGTTTTCTCCTAGGACAGAGGTTTGGCCACTGTGCTAAAGCAACAAGAAGTTTTTAATTTTTAATTGGGAGATTAAAATAGCAATGGGAGATACAGCCTGGATTGTGACTTAGTGAATATAACTGTGCCTTGGGTAGAAGACACGACTGCAGTGGGCTTTTTACCAGGGCACTGAAGAAGAGACACAGACCACCCACTCAGGAGATGCCAGAGCTCCTCTAGCCTTCTTACTTGTATTACTCTGAAACATTTTCTTTATAGAGTTGGCAAAAGCTAGCTAGTGATTTTTATCTTAAATTATTAACTGCTTTGGGGACAAGTTAAACTGCATTTGCCTGTGAGTAAGTTACACGATTAAAAAATAACTAGCAGAGCCCTACTTTAAAGCTACTGCTATTTTTATCTGCTAAACCAAGGGAGTTCTCTCCTGTTGAGAGGGCATGTGAGCTCAGCACTGCCATTTTCTGCACTTCACTTTGGAGAATCTGTGGAGGGGGAGATCCTACTCCATACACATCCAGCTCAAATGTGGCTCATGAGACTGTGCCTCTCTCAGGTGACCCAGGATGAACCTGCTGTAGGCAAGTGGAGTTCATGGCAAGATCCTGTGCTGGAAATGAAGGAGGGCATTTTTACAGCCCTCCTTCTGCTTTTACAGCACAAACACACACTTTTATGCATCCTATAAAAATGCAATGGCTAGTATGGCCCCTAGTAAATTTTTGAGTGCCAGAAATTCACAAGTGCATGGTTAGGTCCTTTTTCAAGAGTTTTACAATGCTGCTGCATTTTGTCAACCTGTTACACCATGGCACTGAATTCAGCATTGTAACTGAAGACATCACTGCCATTCTATCTGTAGGTCTATTAACTTAGGGCAATTACTCTGCAGAGAGGTGACTATTCCTTTATGGAAGTTATTGAATCTTTGTACTGCAAACACTGTATCAATAATGAAAGGCCAGTAAGAGAGCACAATTTACCTGCATCATTCACAAGTGGGTTTTTTAATGACCATATTGTCTAACTGATAATTTAGGCTTGGAAATTAAAAACACGAGCTAGTAATTACTGGCTGGGCTGAACAGGAGGGAGAGGGGGAAGAAGGGGTGAAAAGGAATAAAAATGAGGGTCACCGATATGTCTTCTTGGAGTTTGCTGACCTTCAGAAGAACTCCCAACTGGATTAGTAACCTTAAACATTGATAAATTAGACAATATTCACTGAATGCATTCTCATTTTTTATTTAGTAGAGCCTTCCAGCTTTGTTCAGTAGTATGACTTCTGCTCTTCACATACATGCAACACTGAGTGTCTCTCCAAGGATCAGATTCAAGTTCTAGCTATTACCTTATGTCTCAATTTTTGGCTTTTTAGCCTATTAATATACTGCACTGGGCTTCACAAACCTACAATAGTAGAAAGCTCCTCCAAAACTCAGGTCAGGGTAGGCAACAAAAGAAAATGGATGTTTGTTTTTCATCTATGCACCATTTCAGTTTTGATTAAAAGCTGGTATTAAACACCAGTATTATTCTATCAGAGAAAGAATTGAGAAAAAATTTTGGGCATAACTTTCCTTACAGTTCTCGTATTTGTCATAGCTCTGAAACCAAAGCCAGAGGGTGCACAGAACCAGATTAAGGACAGAGACACTTCTCTCACCTGCAACTTTTCTATCCACTGCCAAAATAGGGATGCTTATAATGTTACGATGTTCTGTAGGTACCTGCTCTACCAGCTCCACTGGTTTTCTTCAGAGCTTTGTACAACCTTTGCCAGAGCTCAAGGATTCTGCCCTTGAAAAATGTTCATTCTTTTCAAAAGAGAACTCTGGTCTTCATGCATTTTCTAGGTGTATCTTTTACCTATTCTTGAATGAAATTCAAGTGCAGTTCTTACAAGGTACACAGCTTCTGCTAAACCTTCTCTCAGAAACAGGCATGCAACTGCTCATGAAATCCACTGGAGATGTGCCTCAGAGTCTGAGGGGAAAACATGACCTCCTGACCATTACTAGCAGGCAAGAAACCACTGCAGAGAAAACAACTTGTTTTTTAGGGAGCTAACTTTCTTCTTTAGAAATGGTGACTACAGCTTGCCAGGAATAGGACAAAACAGAAAAAAACACCTTGAATACCTGTTATTTATGGACTAGATGAAGAAAAGATGTTATTTGGTCTTAAAATCTTTATAACTTTATTGGTTCAATGTAAAATATCCATTTAAATCTTTTTTTTTCCAGATTTTTTGTTTCTTGGGCTTGTTTATACTATTAGCATTTGGCAGCCTAGCATCTCTTGTATCCCCTAATCCAAAAACATCCAGTCCTCAGTAGACACTAGGGTTCAAGGGAATGCTACTGGATACATGTGGTTGCATGAGTTTCCTTTGATCTCCTGCAGTATGTGAAACTGAAGTAGCATCAGTTTCATGCATTAAATAATTCTGTTTCGTAAAACCACATACATGGACTTCCCTTGTAACTTCATATCACACAGGAGCAATATTAATGGAAGTTTTGCCTGTCCAGGTTTCATGACAATCTACTGAACTTGTAAGAGAGATGCTGAAGAGCAGCAAGGCACTTTGGAAAGAATACAAGTACTAAAGCAGTGTCTAAAGAACGCTGTCATCTTGCGCATCTTCCTCCTCTCCTGTTTTGCCTTTTGCTTCCACTGTTCATGGTGCATTCTTTACAAATTCAGCCTTTTCAGCCGGCAATTTGTAAGCAGTGCTTTACTCTTTGCTTCTCTTTGAGAATAACAGAGCTTTGGTCACGTAGCCTCCTTCATTTATTGTCCCAACAGAACAGTAGTGGCAATAGGGTTTGCATATTGAAGCAATCCCCATGCATTAAGATACTTCACACAAACAGCAAAAACAGCTGCAGAGTTTATGGAAGACAAATCAACCCTTGGCAGCTGGAGAGAGGAGGAATTTGGAGAAGATCCCCTGTAAATCTGAACAGATCCAAGTCGCACACAAATGGTCTGTACTGACTCTGCACGACAGCACCCCACTGGCACAGAGGATCTGATCTTTAGGCATGTGAATTTGCTGTTTAATTCACTGTAATGACAAATTAATTATGTGTATCTTAACAAAGACATGATAGGCATAAGGCTATGCTGGGCATAAGCTTCCACATACAGAGGAGCTAGACAGGCAATACTTCACCTGTATTGTTCAGATTCCCAGGAATGCTTGCAAAGAAGTAACAACACACATGAAAATGACATCCTTGAAAAGGAAAGATCGCACAAACAGAAACTTAAGGTAAGAGAAATATTTATTTAAATTTGCACAATAACGAGCTTATACCGAACGAAGTCAATCAAGAAATAATAGTAAGTGCAGTAAAACAAGGAAATATTGATGACTTTTCCCATCAGAAAACATTAAGAAGCCATGCCTGTGCATCACGGGTTTTCTTTTTTGTTTGGTTTTTTTTTTTGGTTTTTTCTTGTTTTGTTTTTTGTTTTTTACAATAACTTCTTTTTTTTTCAGCGCACATACTGTACATATCACGTCTTAGCTGCTAGGTTCATTATTCCTGAAGGCTCCATCCTTTTACTCAAACATCTGCTAAGTTCTGCAGTAAGCAATCAAACACATTTGTGCAGTTCCAAATATGATTACGTAAATCTGCTGCATCTGGTCAAGCATTAGACTCTCAAAGCTTCGGAAGACCCTGTAAGAGCTCCTAGTTGATTTTAGATCTTGACATCATTATGTACAGCATTACAATGTGTCACTTTACACTAACCTAAACATTCTGCACAAGGATGCCAGACAGACAAAAAGGCAGAAGATTTCGGCCTAACCTCATACAAAAGTTTACACATCTGAGCTTGTCTTGAGTCCCATAAATTTCACTCTAATTCAGGTAACCAAGTTCATCACATATCTCCACTTCAGATTGACAAAACCAACCTAATTTTAGTTTTAATTTTGAACAATTTTTGGTCTAAAGGTCTATTTCTGTGAAGGAAAATTCTTTATCCAGAAACTGCTTGTGAGAGAGAGTTGTTGGTGTCACAGTTCCTGAAGGCACTGTGGATCCACTGAGCAACAGACATGGCCATTCTAAAGGATAAAAAAAAAAAGAAAGAAGAATTGAAACAATTTGCATTTTGTACAAAACAAGTAAATTTAACAAGCTCAGCTGTTTGCAAATATCCATCAGATTTGAACGTACAGATTTGTAAAATACAAAACATGTACAGACTTGGATCAGATTCATGACATTTTCCTCATGTCCTTGTGTTGCCTGAAGGAACAGGCTATTATGATTCCTCTAATTGCTTGGCTTGTTGAGGTCTGTGTCCCAGAGCTACAAAAGTCAAACTGAAAGAAGTTGGGATAAGTGGAGGGAATGCTCCCAACATAAAGGTGTCAGGCATCTGCTCAAATACATAAAGCTGCTGAACAAGACAGGGCACTAGGGAGTTTTATTCAGATCAGGCAGAAGGGACTCTCTGAGTTTTATTTAGCCCTGAATGCTTCAGCTTCATGCATCCTGGCTGTAACACCAGCAAACATTAATCCACGAACTTTTTCCAAATAGTCCAGACATTCTTATGAGAATACTAAGGGCAATTAAGGGAACAGATTGCCTATGGACATCATTAAAACACTGGAGAAATCATTTCTGCATCTCTACTACTTATTTTCTTAGGTCTGATTCTTACAGTGCAAATAAAAACTGAGTATTATTTATAAATTATAAATTATAAATACATTCAATTGACTAAACTGACAGGACTTATGGAAGACCAAGGTCTGAATAATTCAAACATTTTCTTTCACTCCTTCTGTTACAGGAGGTTACAGTTCTACTCTCCCCCTTCTTTACTTGTGATTAGAAATGTTTTTGTGGCTAAGTCTGCTTTAGCTGATGCCCAGGTTTCTAAATTCTTAAAGGATTTGCATAAACCTATTTTGCTATTGCTTGTTTGGATAGGCTTAGACTAGAGCTTTGACCTTCCATGAGATGCTTTACAAGAGAAGAGAGGGGTGATACAGGATGAATGAGAAGGAGCACTATACAAACTGGGCACACCACTACCCTGATCCGGAGGGAGAAGGCTGCTTGCATGCAGAACTGCAGTATTAAAATGCTGGCAGTATGAGCAGACAGTTTATTGCAAAATGAACACTGCTCTATAAAGAAAATTGAATAAGATTTGGCTTGTTTAGGGGCAAAGTAGTATCTCTTCTTTGTTAGGCAGAGTCACACCTGAGTCATTAAAATTATGGAGTTTGGCAGAGTATCTGTTGTAATCCTCACTATGTTCACAAGGCAGCAATAGATTTGATTAGTCTGTGTATGTGTTTACACTGAATACCAATTAGTAAATGCTTAAGGTTCAGTCTTTGCTTAACACAAAAGGCCAGATGGGAGCAGCACTTAGGTGGCCACGATCAGAACTGATACATGCCTTCTGCGCTGCCACTGATTAGCAGCACAATAAGAGCACATTTCCCATCACTGAGTCTCAGAAATGCTTTAGGGAAGAACCACACACAAAGATTTCTTTTACAGATGGGGAACCAGATGCCTAAGAACCTTAGCAACTTGCCTGAACGAAAAGTCACTTCTGGCATCGGAGCTGGTGTATACCACCAGCTACAGACCCCAAAAGTACAGGTTTCTGCCTGTAAGCCTGCTTTTGCATCCTCTGGGCAGCAGCTGGCTTTCTAACCATTAGCCAGTCTGTCAGATCACAGCATTGTCTTCTAACCACTGACCCATTCTGACACCAAGACAAAAGCTGATGCTTACTTGGTGCATACCACTGCCCTTGAGAAAGGACTATGCCTCGACAGCAGCACCTATTGCACACAGTATTGCATCAGGCAAAGAGGAGTAAGGAAGTGATGCTTGACAGCTTCTGCTGCCTGATCACACAGAATTCTCACAGAAGGAGGTGTTGAAAATGGATTATTTTTTATGAACACCTTTTCAAAGTAGTTAATTGTACCATGTATTGGAGTTTGGGAATCATCTTGCTTGGGAAGAACATGGAATAAAGCCCAAAATCAACTGTAAATTTCAGTAATAATTAAAGAACTATGCATGAATCCTGCTGTCTCTCTCTCCTTGGCTACTGTGGAAACACATATCATCACTCTTCAGTATAGGGTGGCAGAAAACACCATTCACTTCATGGTCTTACTTTGAATAGAAACACTTATGGTTAAGCCCTTTTTCCATTTCATCCTCAAAAAGAGATGCCAGAATTCACATATGCCCATGGCCATTATTTTTCTCCTCAGACAATCAATTTCTTTGACTACAAAACTAATAGAAGTTCTAAACATGTTGATTAATTTTAAAGTATGAAAATATAACTAGTCCTTTTATTCTGAAAACAATTACTGTTCTCAAAAAGCAATTCAATCAGTTCTAGTAACAATATAGTATTACAATGAACAAATTTCTCGTGCGAAGTCTAGGCTTACATAGCCATATTTGCATGTTTCCAAGATAGCACGGAGCTTGGAGCTCCATGTTTAAACTTGAATTGAGCTATCCTGGTGGAAAAGTGAAGCCCACTACTGTGCCCACAGCACTCTACAGCATGGGCTGTTGTCCTGCTTCTGACCTGCTTGCACATCAAACTGTGCTTCTATCACATGCAAGAGTACAGTTAACTAAGCTGAACACTTCTACTGTCATCTCTGCTGCTTTAAAACAAGTGTTGACACCAACTGTTCACTGACCAGACTCAGTATATTAATATTCATGTGCCACAGAACAAGCTGGGAAGAAGCATCTCAGCTTCATCTTTATAACCTTTATTACCTTGCACTGGCAGAGGGTGCACTCTGTGCCATGCTTAATCCAAGAGGATCCAGTGAAGCGAATGACATTGGTTTCATCCAGACATGTTTTAGTGATGTCATTGCGAATGGTGTCTGCTTGGCAGGGGTCAGTGACACAGCGTGGGCAGCACTCGTTCTCGGGCAGGACACTGAATTCACAGTCCACCTCTGGGCATGGCAAGGGCCAGCAGTCAACTTCTCCTTGCTGTTTTCACAAAAGAACAAGCCATTATTATTAGCTCTTATTTTGTTTCTCACTCATTCCTCTGAATCAGCATTATGCTTCCTAGCTGGCTATTTTTTCCCATCTGTCCTGTTCAGAATTCAGCACAGAGAACACTGATATTCACTGACTGTGGGACACACAGCATATCAGGTGTTTTTTTTCTGCATGCCATTCAGGAAGTATATTAGATTTTACTTACTTCAGTACACTGTCCATCAAGCTGCAGCTGAAAATTCTCCATAAAAGTTATGCAATACAGGATATGGGCTGGTCCTTGTGAGGCCCTACTTTTGCAAGTAACAGAAGTTGTAACACGACTGCATTGCAGAAGTGTGCCAAAATCTCCCATTTCACCTACTTCTTACAATTTGGACTGTTGGCTTGCCATAGAAAGCCCTCAAATTTATCTCTGCCATGGTTGCAAATGCATTGCCTGGATTAAGGGTGTCAAGCTACCAGCAGCCCAATGTAACGGGGCACACCACCAAATTTTCAGTGAGAGGAACTCCACCCACTTACCATCCTGTTAGGATATTATGATCAGAATACTTGACGTTCCAAACTATATCACACCTTCCACATGGTGGGCTTAGTACAGTCAGGGTAAGAAAAGGTCTGAGCAGAGACTTGTGTTGGGCCAACATATCCTTAGGGGAAGTTACTGTATGCCTGAACACAAATCTAAAGATGTTTAATGAATCGTATCAGTTACTAGAAACTGGAATCAGCTTCCCTTCACTCTGGACAAGGGCCAAAGTTGCAGATCTATTGGTCAAAGACTTCACAGAAGTTATTAATGCACTTTTTTTTTTTTTAAGAGGTCCATCTCTGACCTTCAATATATTCAGCTCATTTAAGCACAGATGGAACAGTCTGGACTTAAGGGGGGCAAAAAGAATGGCACTTGGCCCTAGGAAATCAGTTTATTCACAAACAATGTATCTAAGACTTTGAGAATGAGGATTTCACTACCTCCAGAGCAGAAGCTGGAAAAAAAAATCACAGACGTGTAATAGCTCCAAATTTCCTCCACTTGTTGAAGAAAGTATTGTGAAGTTAGTATTTTAAAAAATTCTCATCTGGGTCAATTATCTTCCTTTTGATTTGCATGATGGTAAGAATGAAAACCATCTTTTAATCCAGTCACTGATCTTTATACTTCAATCTATGTTTTGCACTGATGGACAGTACAAGGAGTAGGCAATACTTTGACACCCGAAAAAATCCATTACCACTGAAAGCAAGCATGCTTTTTGCTACAGAAGTAGCATCTTGAAAAAAAAGTGATCTTATGATCTATTGAGAAGCTAAATTGCAGGTTGGGTTTTTTTTCATTTTAAGGACATTTAATGAAGCATATGGATTTAATGAAGCACTTTTTCATTGGATTTTAGCAGTGGCAACACCGAAAGCACGGTCTACAGAAATGGGCTTCTGGATGTTTTTCTTGATACCCTGACAAGCCAAAGCTGCTACATGGACTAGGCTTTATATTTGGAGATAACCTGTGATGAAAGCTAGATGCTTTTATCTTGGGATTTTCTCCGTCACATAAACTTCCTGAGCGGCATTATGCAGAACAGTTTTTGCTTAGACACCGAAATACATGCCTAGGAAAAAGATGACAAGCTTTAACAGATGCGGGTTTTTTTCAAACCTCATTTCACTGTTTCAAAAAATGCATAAAGTCTTATTATTTTTCTGTTACTCAAAATGTCTGAATGAATAAATAACTTTTCGTTTACTAGCATCCTTGAAATCATCAGCTGTGATAATAAATACATATTTAGAAGTTCCTTATATTTCATCAGTCTCTGAATAAGTGAACACGAGTGTTGCTGTGTAGGTGCCATATCCAAATGACCTCCACTGTGCTGAAACCACCTTCATGATTAAATAATTTGTATTATGTCTATTGTGTCAAAACACATTTTTGACAGGAACTTGACAATACTGACAAAAATCCACAAAAACCCAATTTTGATTATACAGGTTCTTCAGGGGAAATTAAGTGGATGCTAATGCATGAAAATGAAACTATTCACAGATCAGAATATCTCGTATTGTTTTTCCCTCCTGTCTCTGCTGCTGTAATCAGGAACCTTACCAGACAGCGGCACTGCTGACAGTTCTGTATCCAGGAATCACCACTGTTATAGGAAAGCTCCCCACTCTGATGTAAACATTGACTGCTGAGCCTTGGGTCACACTCAGGACAGCAAAAGAGGTCAACGGTGGGATTTTGGCAGTCACAGACCATTCGCCGGCACATCACATATCCATTCTGTTTTAGAAGAGAGACATACAGCAATGGCAGAAATTTGCACAACTCCAGCCATACTCCAGCCAAAATTTTATCTTTTACCATGAATCTACGTCACTAGCAGCTCACAAGTTTTCCACTACACAGTATCTTTGCCAAAATGCAATTCAAACCAAGCCAGAAACCCTGCTTAGTTACCTGCTCAGTAACTACCATAAAATTCCCCTGGTGTCTTACATATATTCTTTGCTCAACCAATCTCCAGGCAGCTCTCCCCTGAGGCTGTGAAACCCAAGGGTGTTCTTCCCAAGGGTTAGATTTTAATGGATTGCACTAAGTTTGTTATTCTCATACAGATGCTTGATGAATGTTGGTTTAAACTTCATAGAATATCACAATTTCATAGATTGGAGAGTGTCAAGGAAGATCAACCCCTCTGTTCTGTAACTATTCACGTAGGAAGAGAAACTAAACCATGTACTCAAAAGTCGAGCTGCTAAAATGCTCAGGATACTGTCAGCAGTGTTTTGGGCCTTCATTCTCCATCAGCATTTAGCTTGGGACCAAACTTCCCACAGCAAACATTTCAGGAAGTTAAACTGAATTATTCTGCAGACACAGAACCTACTTCTATTTATAGCCAGCTGCTAGAGATACTGGCGTCAGTCTCCAACCCCAATAGATGTCTAGACAGTTTATTTGCATGAAAATGCTGTTACTCCCACCCAGAGACCACAGGTGGCATCTCTGCTAACAAAACAGTACTATCATCCTTCTCCCAGTACCATATAATAAACTTCCAATGAATGTTTTTCTCATGCAGGTTGGAGAGAGAAGCTATCTCCAATGTAATGTAACGTAGTATCTCTCCTATGTAATATATGATTTTATTTCTGTAGCTCCACACATGCACCTGAGAAGGCAGCTAAACCAGGAATTTCACTTGAATCCTGATGCTCTGCCCTTCATCCCTACCACCACCTTGCCGAAGCAGCTACTTCCATTTGTACTGACCTGGCATGAGCAGACAGAGCATCTGTCATTCTCCAGCACCCAAATCTGACCATTGTGCTTGATTTTGCCTTCATGGATACAGTCTCCTGTGCAGTTCTTGCCATGGGGACATCGACAGTCATACCCACCATCCAAGTTAAAGCAAACAGTGTCATTGGCACAGCTATGCCTTCCAGTTGCACATTCATCAATGTCTGCAAAAACATGCCATGTAATGCTTTTAGACCACATTCAATTAACAAAAATGTTCTTGTGGCAGTCAATATAAACGATTCCTGGCCATTAAGGCCTTCAGCTGAAAATTAATTTGTACTTTACCAGAATGGGGAGAAGTAATTCAAAAATTCACAAAAAGTATTTTGCAAGTCACATCAGCTTTTTTAGGTCATGTTTCAACCTGATATTTTGAGTTTTGCTATACATATTTCTTAGTGAATGCTTTTGAAACGGTAGATAGAATGAAGAAACCACAAGAAACATGAAAACAAGAATAATTCTCAGCTCCCCTAAAGAGCCTTATTTTGTGGCAACCATTCATGAGACATGTTCTGTGAAACAAGAGCAGCTTCAGAATTTTGTTCTTAAAACCTTTTGCTGGCTCTGTCTAGCACATTTGAGTTCACTTGATGAGAATTTAATGTGAAAGGTGATGTCTGACCTGTAAGCTCATTAAAGCACATCATGCTTTAAATATCATCATTTAATAGAATGTGAAAACTAGACTATTTTAAATATTCAAGTTGAATTGTCAGGTATAGCCCTTGTGTCTAGAATAGAAAGTAAAGAAAAAAAATCATGTCTCCATTGAATAAAAATAAATTACTTCAAAACAGTTATATCTCAAAGAATTTCAGAGTACTTTAAAGGCCTACNAGTTCAACTCTAAATACAATTTCACAACAGTATGGCCCAAGTTCTTGATTAAAGTTCATTAAAAAGTAGTTTTGTTATAATTAGCTGTCCACCAGAGGAGTGAGAAGTAAGCAACATGGTCATGAATGTATCTTTCACCACCAGCATACAAACCTAATAAATAAAACACTCAGCTTTGGAACAATGGAAATGAAACTTCCAATCCACCTCAAGTACATTCAGTTTAAAGCAAAATAATTCAATTATCATTTCAATTCCAAGTGTGGCCATGGTCAAAACCCCAGAAAAGTAAACAAGTTGCTAACATGAATATGAATTGGGATGAAAAACAGCAGGAAAATTCATAGAATTCCATTGTACAAATCAGCAGCATTGTGGGTTTCCTTCAAATACTGTGTGCAATAAGAGTGGCATCATCTTAAAAAGAATTGCAAAATTACTAGGGCTTATGGGAAGATTGAGGGAAATATCATTTGAGAAGAAATGAAAAGAAATGGATTGCTCATCCTAAAATAACATCAGCAAGAAGGGATATAAACTAAAAAAATAATGAATATTCCAAAGAAGACATGTTGAGAGCTTTTTCCTCCATATTGCCTAACACACAAGACAAGGGATAATCAACAGAACTGAAAGACAACAAATTTAAGCCAGATAAAAGGAAGTAACTTTTCACACAATGCATAAACAAACAATGACACTCACTGCTTCAGAATCCTAGGAGGCAAAAAATATTTGCATAGACAAAAGTGTTTAAAGTTAGCAAGAATATTCAATTTTCAATGCTAACAGATTTTGGGAGAGAGATTACATTTCACGCATTAGGGCCCATGGTACGCTTATTTACATATCAGATAATCCAGAACAGGAGAATCATCTCGGATCTCTACATCTTCTACCTCATTGCCTTCTGAAGCATCTGGAGGCAGTCACTGCTGTAACAGGGCAGAAGATAACTGGGACCATGAACCTAATTCAGTGTGGCTGTTTGCATGGCCCTGAACAGCTGAAATATCATAGGCACATCAGACAGGGAAACCCACACCTGTAGTCAGGATGCATAACCAGTGGAACAGAGAGCTCTGCAGAGGCTGTCCAGACTCTAAACTTGAAGGTTTGTAGAGAAGTAGCTAACAGGAATGGCTGGAGTGACTCCAGTTTGGGCAGAGCAGAGGGATGGAAGAGCTGCTCTCTCCTTCCTATATCTTCTCTTA
>WEIT01003978.1:61318-99893 GCA_013389985.1 Dryoscopus gambensis | reverse complement strand
CTTTGAACCACCCAGAGCGCTCTGCTTTCCTCAGGTAATCCTCCCAGAAGGCAGAGGAAGCAACGTGGAAATAAATACAAACTTCAGTATGTAATTACTGTTTTAAAGTCTATCAGACAAGCATTTCTGTGCTACCAATGACTTTACCTTGTGCTCAAAAAAATGTTTTATTGGTTAGCCAGTCATGGCTGCTGCCTTGTAAATCAAATAAATAATAAATCTGAGGGTACCAGGAGACATGCAGGTCCATGGGCCCATGCTAATCAGCTGTGTGCATACAGTGGCTCAGATGAGTACCTGGAAACTGGCCGGCTGTCAACTCTATAATCACTCAACCATCAGGGATGGTGATTTGTGATGGGCCCCTAACCCTTTAGTGATAAAGTCAAATTGTAATTGCATGCATTCTACAAGAAATGGCTGTACTGAGCAGCTGAGACTCCCACTTTCTGAAACACATTTGCGGAAGGTATTTATTGACTCACCTTCAACCCCAACTGAGTTCAGAAAGCTGAAGTTTGAAGCACAAGTAGTTAATACAAATGATCAACATTAAATATTCTGGCTTGTTTTAAAGCGTACTCATTTCTCTCCCTTCAGAAAATCTGGAGAGGTGGAAAAAACAAGTTTGTTGTGGGTAACCAGTGGACAGCATGGTGTCCTCAGTGCTGAATACAGAAAAGGTCAGACTACAGTGAGGAGTTCTAGGGGAAAGAATTTCAGATTTCCCAGAGCTCAGTTGCTGCTTCTTTTTGCCAAAAGGAGTTTAAAATCAGTTTCACACTCCCCCAGCATTCTTGCATGGAAAAGTAATGTAAAAATTAGGGTGGCAAAAGCAGCTGCACCCTCACTTTGGGAAAAAAGGATCTAATGATTTGTCTTCCAATTCTTAAAAAGATACCATGGGAGTTCTAAATCCTTCAGCTGCTGCATCCTCAAAAGATGACTGAGTCAATAATTTTTGAAACTTTTTTCTTGCAGATTTACACTTGTAGCATTAATGAAGTGCAAAATATTGGTCAAGAAACTTTATCTGTGCAAATTGTGACATCAAATTCTCATCTAGGCTGCTGTCAGCTAACCCCTGGGATTGCAGCCTGCTGGGTTTCAGTGTGGGTTTTGTTCTTTATTATTTTGACGTGGCATTGCTAATGAGTTGTGAAATTTCTTGTGCGGAGCATTCAGTGCCTTTAGCACATTCCTGCATTCGGCAGTTGTGGGAGAGGGTTACGGCAGAACTGCGTTTTGCCATCTGGATGGTTTCCTTTCCAGAGGCCCTGCAGGGACAGGGAGATTGTAAATCTTTACTTGGCATTTTCAAAGGGTTAACAAAGGAATTAAAAAGCTCCATTAGCATCGGAGAAGGATGACAGTCAGCCGCTGTGCTTACACACATTGGAGTTTGAGACAATTTTGGCACTAAGGAGTTTAGAGGCTGAGGACAAGTAAAATGTAGCAGGTTTTGCAGAAAAGACAGTTACCTTAATGAGTGCATGGACAATGCTGAAGGATTGGAGTACAGTACATGATTCTTGATAAAGCCATCTGGAGATGGAGGCAGAGAGGACAATCAGGAGGAAAGAACTAGTTTATAACCTTGTGCAGCAGTATTACAAAGTTGCTAATAATGAATTTTGCAGCTCTGTTCAGTTTTTGGATTTGAATCCCATTATATAGTTTTTGAAGTGATAGATTTTCATTGAAATCCCAATCTTATTTTGGATACTTATAATTCCATGCTCAAGAGCCAGAGAAATTTAAACCATTACTGTGCACACAAACAACATTAAAAGAACGTTATTAAGCTTGTGGAGATAAATAATGTTCTTTAATGTATTTCTGTGCATGTGTGCTATTTACTTAGCGGTTTTTTTCTCAAAACTATTTTCATCTCATGGATTCATATTGATATTTGCATAGGTCAGCAGCCGATTGGGAATCATTAAAGCAGCAGAATGTGTCACTTAAGCTAAAGAAGTACTTACCGCTGCCAGCAGCAGTATTGGTGTGAGCCCACAATAGCTTTGCCAGTGCTTTTCATGAGCATTTATTGGACAGCAAAGAAAAGGTGGGACTTGGGACTCTGAACTTCTGGTTCTGTCTCAGCAAGGGGTAATATATTCCAGGGGATGGAGACTTCCCTCACTGCTCCTTTCCCAACCGGCACTTTCTAAGCTGTCATGGTTGATCTTTCCCAGGTCTTAGTACTGAACCATCTCCTTGGTAGTCTATACAAGTGGGGTTCATCTCACTTAATGTCATTATATTGGGATTTTGTGGCCAGGTTTTTGTGCGTGTGAGGGGGGAGCAGGGGGAAAGGGAATGCAAATGTCTATGTCTTACTTGGTTTTCTAAGAGCCTCTTATAATCAAGCATAGGACAGCATGTGTTTAACCTATTTAAAACATCTATTTTAGGCTGAGAAGTGTTGTGCTTTGCTAGTGTCTTAAAGGACCTATACGGTTTAACTGAAATAACTACCAGCTACCCCAATTTCAGAACAAGTTTGCTTCTTTTTCTCTCTTTTCCTGCTGCATCCTCTCCAAGCAGCAGTTCTTCAATGGTCTCCTTGATTCAATTTCTGATCAGTCATAGCCTAGCATTCAACAAAATTGTCTGATTGGTACCTGATCTTCCTCCTCTTTCTGCCTTTCTTCCTCTGCCTTCATGTGGTTTTCTTTGCACAAGGATGGAGAAGGGCCTTGAGGGGGAGCCATGTGAGGAGGGGCTGAGGGCACTGGGTCTGTTCAGCCTGGAGAAGAGGAGACTGAGGGGAGACCTCACTGCAGTTACAACTTCCTCATGAGGGGAAGAGGAGGGGCAGGCACTGATCTCTGCTCTGTGGTGACAGTGACAGGACCTGAGGAAATTGCCTGAAGTTGTGTCAGGGGAGATTTAGGTCAGATATTAAAAAAAGGTTCTTCACTCAGAAGGTGGTTGGGCACTGGAACAGGCTCCCCAGGGCAGTGGTCACAGCACCAAGCCTGGCAGAGCTCAAGGAATGTTTGGACAATGCTCTCAGCCACAGGGTGTGGCTCTTAGGGATGGTTCTGTTCAAGGCCAGGACCTGGGCTGCATCATCCTTTTGGGCCCCTTCCAACTCAGCATACTCAGTGATTCTGTGACCTTGCCCAGGCACCATCCAGTGATGACATTGTCTATAGCCATCAAGAAGAGAAGATCCCAACTCAGAAACATCTCAGCCCTAACCCAGTGTGTGTATTGCAAGTCATTGCAGTCACAGCACTTTCCTCACCTTGGTTATGGGGTGGAAGAGAAGCTGTTATGCTCTGCGTGTGGCACAAGGGGTACTCTGACAGCAAGAGGAGTGTGGGACATACGTGGCTATTCATTGAGGGTGGGGATTCAGCTAGTGGATGTTAAGGAGGTGTCCAGCACTGCATAACACACCTTGACTATGCAAAAGAGGAACTGAAACTGATTTCTGGCTCCCAAGGTCCAAGTGGGATGGGCTGGCTTTTGGCCACAACATGTAAGACCAGCTCCCACTAGAGCAGAGAGTTTGGGTCTTTGACCTGTCCTGAGGCCCCACATCTCATTTGAGACTCATGTGGTCCTAAAACAGCGGCATTATTTTGTGTGTGGCTCTTTGCAGCCCAAAGGCTTGCAAGGAATTGGGCTCCAGTGCTGCTCTTTGGAGAGTTCTCTTTATAACATGTAAAGGAGGATATGTATTGCATGCTGCAGGGCATAACAAAAGGATTCATAGGTGTGTTTAAGGACACAAAGCCTGGAGACATGTTAGAAGACTTTTTTAGTTGAACAAGACCAAACAGTGTAATCATTTGCTCTTTTTGTACTGGTTCTGGGAATGAACAGGCTATCAAATTTTATATCATTGTTTGAGTGGTCAATTTGGAGGAGTGGAGTGCAGTACTCAGCCTTCCTCCTCTTCTTTCATTTAGAAGTATAGACATACCCACAGAAGACTCAAATTCTTTCTAAATGTGCTAGCTCAAGCATAAGAAACTGGGTAGTTACTTAGCATAGAACTGGGACTTTACTAATTTGTTCTACTACTTGAATCAATGTTAGCTTTCCAATCATGGAGTAGCAAAGCTATAAAAGTCCCCATTAGTCATGTATGGGGAGTTATATTTTTATGTAGTTACGTCTATATTAGTATTTGCATAAAAATTTTCTATCTAGGCACATACCAGGTGCACAAAACTGCACCCTCCGTCCTCTGCCAAGTGTGAAAACCAAAAGCATAAGATCTTCTTAATTTCAGAATTTTCAGGGAAAAAAATTAAATGCAGAACAGCATTTTCCTGTCGCTTCAATTAGAAGAAGAATTAAAATAAGACAGCTTAGAAAGTGGCTCTGCTGGGCTAATCCCTGCCCAGTGCTCTCCAGCCCTGCTCAGGATTCCTAGAGCAGCAAGAGCCTTTGGCAGAAGACAGTAACTCAGTGCTCAGTAGGTGAGAGCACAGTACTGATAAACATAAATCTGCACCAGGTGTCCAGGGGAAAAACATACAACTCTTGCTAAGTCAAAAAATACTTTGGTTATTCTGTCAAAGAAGGAGAACACTGGAGGTGCTGGTATGTTGAAACCAAACTGTGATCCAGTTCCCTAAATTGAGCCCAGTAGCCTCTAATTGTCTCAGTTCAGTCAGATCCAGTACTGGAATGTCACTGCTTGTCACACTGGAATTTCATGTCCGTCTCTAGCAGTTTCCAGTGCTTTGAAATCCAGAGTATTTTTATGCAAACAGAATAAAAGAAGAAAACGCTCTCAATAGCTTTCTTAGTTTTCAAGGAAAAGGGTGAAAAAAACTCTACTCTATGCTTCCAAGGATTATTTTTCAGTCAGAATTTTTTTTTTTTACTTTTTTTTCACAGCTTCTGAAATTTATGTTTTAAAATTTAGCACATTGCATTAATAAATCAGAACCCTGTGGAAACAAATTATGAGGCATAGTTCTACGTCAAAAAGATAAATCAGAACTTAATGGCCAGGATAGAAGATATTTTCTAATCAGTCAACTAGAGAACTAATTAATGCTATAATTTGTAAACCAAGCAAAGAAATACAACTATATTCTTAGTTGGAATGCATGAATCTGACGGCAAAGTTAACACTTATAATTTGGAAAATTTTGTCTAATGTTTATAAATCAGTCTGTTAAATAAGATTTGAGAAATATCTATAAATTAACACACTAAATTAAAAATGTGTGGTTTCTGATGATAAATAAGAATTTACAAGTGTTGGAGGTAACCAAACAAACAAAAAACTCACATTCCTCGATTAGATGACGGTTAATCGTTATAAATCAAAGCTGTAAATAATGTTTATCTCCTCAGATGTTCATGTTTCAGAAAGCCCATCTTAAAGAAAAAGAGAAGAGCATTGAATTTAAATTCAGTCTCCTCTTTAGCATACAAATAGAGTACATAGTAAAGACTGAGAGAAGCATGAGTAGATTCTCCTATTTAAACTGCCACAATACCAGCTTTTGTTCTGCTTTCTCTGCAAGCTTTGCAGCAAGAGATACACTGGTATATGACTCGTTATAAGACTGTGGTTCATACTATTAAGCATATCTGCAAATTAGAGAATGACTGTTTTTCTCCAAAAAATGAACATGACCTGACAAGACAGAAGAGTATCAGATTTCCCTCTGTGGATTTTCATCCTCCCCCTCCCCTGCTTCGACTGTCTGTGCAAACAATGGAAAGCTGAATATGTCTCATGCCAGAAGGCAGCAGGTTACTAAAATACCCATGACATATTTATGCAAGAAACATGCTGTAGAACATATGGGCTTTGGGAGCCTTTCCCACCTTCTGTCTCTGTGTATTTTTTTCAGCTGTGAGAAGGCCTGATGAAGAGATTCATTTAATTGGGAAAATGAATTTCAGGCCAGAATAAGAAAACAAAGCAATCAAAATGGGTGGCTGTAGACATAAACTTCAAAGCTCTTTAGTAGTTCTAGTAAAATAAGTTTTGCAAATCTAAGTCAAATGCCTAAACATAATCCTGGGTTAACAGGTGGACAAACCTCAGCCTTAAGGAGGCTGGAAACAAATCATTCAGCAGGAGCCACCAATTTTGAGTGCTTGACTGGACAAATACATGCAGGCCTCCAAGCTGAAAACAGGAACATAACAGCAACATAAATCAACGGTTTCTTTTGAAAATGAGGTCATGAATTGGGGAAGGCTGGAAAAGCAGCTGTGTCAGGTCTAGAGCTCACTCACTTCTGGCTTACTGATGAAACCATACTTCTTTCTGAAGACCTTGTTTCAAAAACCTCCACTTAGCATGAGAGCTTTAAGACTGTAAATAATCACAGAATGGGTCAGGTTGGAAGGGACCACAGTGGGTCATCTGGTCCAACCTCCCTGCTCAAGCAGGGTTACCCTAGAACAAATGGCACCAGGATCGTGTCCAGACAGTTCTCCACTGAGGGAGACTCCACATTGGACAATCTGTCCCAGTGCTTAGTCATTGCACAGGAAAGAAATTCTTCCTCATGTTCAGGTAAAACTTGCTGGGCATCAATTTCTGTCCATTCCTCCTGTCCCATTGCCCCACGGAGCAGAGCCTGGTCCATCCTCTTACCCCTCCCTGCAGACACTGACAGACAGGAGGAGGTCTGCTCTCAGCTCTCTCTTCTTGAGGCAGAACAGGCCCAGCTCCCTCAGCCTTTCCTCATCAGAGAGATGCTCCAGTCCCTCCATCATCTTTGTCACCCTGCCCTGAACCCACTCCAGGAGCTCCATGTCTCTCCAGGAGCCCAGAGCTGGACACAGCACTCCAGGTGATCCTCACCAGGGCTGAGCAGAGGGGCAGGATCACATCCCTGACCTCCTGGCAGTGCTCTTCCTAATGCACCCCAGGATCCCACTGGCCACAGGGAGCCGGTGCTGGCTCAGGGACAGCTCATTGTCCACCAGGACCCCCAGCTCCTTCTCCCCAGAGCTGCTTCCCAGCAGGTCGGCCCCAGCCCGTTCTGGTGCCTGCGGTTGTTCTTCCCCAGTGCAGGACCCTGCATTTGCCTTTGCTGGATTTCAGGAGGTTCTCTGCCCATCTCTCCATCCTGCCAAGGTCCTTCCAAAGGGCTCCACGGCACTCTGGGGTATTGGCCCCTCCTCCCAGCCTTGTGTCATCAGAGAGTTGCTCTGGAGGCATCTGCCCCTCACCCAGGTCATTGATGAATAAGTTAAACAGTGCTGGGCCCAGTATTGAACCTTGGGGGACACCACTGGTGACAGGCCTCCAGCTGGACCCTGTGCCACTGATTACCAACCTCTGGGATCTGCAATGTAGTATTTTCATACTTCATAGTCCACGGATGGAATAAGAATTTGTCTGCAAATTATTTACCTTATAAAAATTTAGAAGCACCCACTTGTATACCTGGCCTGGGATCAGTTGCTCTCACATAGAGGAACCAAGTCCAACAGATGAATATCTGAGCAGAGTTAGTAAGAAATGCAACAGTAGCAAAATGAATTTCAATTTCTGCCAAACTTTTGCTTTTTTAACTCCTTTTCTGTATCCTAACCTTCTCCAGGGTCTCCACCTCCTAAACTAGGATTTGGTATTTGTCTTTAATAGGATAGAGCGTAAAATGCCAAACCTGATTATTAATCAGGTTTCCTATATGTCAGTCCTACAATATCACTCTCATGTATCAGTCAGCTCATTTGAGGTTTGTATGAGCACAGTTAGCATAAGACAAATTACCCCAATCATTGAAAGTACTTCCAGTAAGTAATTTTGAACACAAACTTCAACAGTTTTTTGGAGTCTTGGGAACAGAGCCTTGAAAAAAAAAAAAAGAGGACTGTACATATACAGACAATTATCCACTAGAAACAGAAAATAGTTAAGTATATTTTATTTTAAGAATACCATTTATTTTTATTTTATTATGTATATGTTAATCTTTTATATTACACTTGTTTAGATTGTGCTAACCTGATTATATGTAGATGGTTGTCTCTTCTTTCCTCTTTGAGATGATTGTGTTACTATCAATTTCTGCACTTGACCTATGAAACTGGATAGTATCCTTAAAGACTTCTGGGCAGCCATGTGTGAGGAACCACACTGGAATAGTTGCCATTTACATTTATGTAATCAGCACACACTGATAAGTGTCCCTGTTCAGGCAGCAGGAGATGTGCTGTCTGCAAACACGCTGGCCTTGCTTTACTGGGAGAGCCGTGCATCCCTAATTTAGCTGATAGGAGCTTTATATTCCCTGCTTCTCTCCGTGAGGGGGGCAGCCAAGGTGGCTGCTGGTGTGTATTGGTGTTAAGTCTGTAGTGATGTGTCAGCATCTGAACCTTACAAAACTTCCCCAGTTCTGGTAATCCAAGTGAAAGGACAGCTTCTTGGAGGAATATGTGATCTCTCTTTTTCTGGAACCCCTGTGGAAGGGTCAAGAATGAAAAGGGGAGTGGAGAAAATTAACAACTTCACAGTCGACACTACATAGTTCAACATTTCAAGCAAAAATAAAATAAAAAAAATTTTAAAAAATTTGAAAAAGAAAAGAAGAGGAATGAGAAGAAGAAGATAGTAAACTTTGCTTCTAGCAATCTGCAAACAGATTTGCATTTGGGTAATTGCTACCTGAAAAACCAGGTTTTTTGATGCACTTGTGGACTTCTAGTTTAGCCCTTCTCCAGCAGAGATTGGTAAAATACTCTGATAGGTACTAGTCAGAAATGGGAGCTATACTGCAATAGCAACACAACTCAAATCCCTGAAGTCAGTCTATGAATCTTACAACATCATATGCAAATTGCTAAAACAGTAATCATGACAATGATTTTGATGCAAGCAAGGTGCTGCTGCATTCAGGGCAGAACCTTCAGCTTTCTGTACTGGGTTACAGCACAGCTACTTCAGCGAGCAGTGAAATGTGCCCAGCAAGTTTTGCTGCAGATGTGATGTTTCCCTTTACCCTTTGGTTTCTGCAAGGGAGATGATGTGGCCAAGCTCATGAGGAGCAAATATCCATCACCAGCTTGAGGTAGTACCATGGATTTCCATCAGGATAATATGACATGAGTAGAGATACCTGCTTAAAATCAATGTCACATTTGAGCCAAACATTGCCTCCAGAGCCAGGCATTGAAATCGCCACAGGTGTGGCTGAGAGCCGCTTTGACTCCTTCCTCAGCTCTCAAGGCCAGGAACGGTGCTGGGCTACACCGTGTCACATCCTATTAAGTCATTTCACATATGATGTGATGCAACCTGACATAACATGTTTGGAGGGCTGAAAGAATGGTATCTCTGTGTCCACAGGCACTGAACACCAACTACCAAGCCTAAGCACGCAGGCAGCGATTCAGGGAATCCGTGATTAGGGCTTTTCTTTTCTTTTCTTTTGGGGAGATTACATTAAGGCGTAGTCATGAATCATTTTTCACTTACTTTATGTAAGTCATACTAGGAGTCTTAAAATTCAGATTTTATGCCTTTTGATATATATTTTTGCACCTCATAAGAATTAGCAGTCATGCAGAGAATTTGAGCAAAGCCCAGGACTCCAATTCCAGTACAGACGTCTGGATTTGAAAAAACACTTCTTTTGGCACTCGATTTATGAAATCTGGAGGTGGGTGGGTTTCTAATTTGTATTTTTTATTTATGTTAGAAACTGGTTTATGTTTATCTAGTAGAGACCCATGCACAGGCATGGACCTATTTGTACAATGAGTGAGGAGGATGCAAGGGACTGAGTGGTGACCTACTAAAATTAATAAATGTAGATTCTGTTTTCCTCTTTGTCTGTCACTGAGAATACAATACCTATCACCTGATTTTTCTCTCTGGACTACAAATGGTGAAACAATATCATAACACAAGATCAGAAGATGCCTACTATTTTAAAATATAAGCATCTCTCAGTCATATTTTCTCTGCTTTAATTCTCACTATAAATAAACTTCAAAATAAAAGATAATTTGATTTTCAATTAATCCAATTTTTTTTGTTTCAGAAAATGACAAATCAGTATACTTTGACAGCTGTGACATTTTTACCAAATGTAAATTTGATTAAATCAACCCTGTCAGCTGATGTATGCTGATCAAAAAGACATGAAAACCAAAAGCAAAGTTCCTAGTCAAGTTAACCTGTTAAATAGCTTGCAATTATTTATTTGTCTCTCATGAAAGCAGTTAGCTTTACTGACTGTTGAACATATGCTGCACTTGAAATTTAGTTGCTTAAATACATTTGCACTGAAACTCCATGCAGAGACTGGAATAGGAATATCTGCATCACCTTCCCACCCCCATCCTCCCAATTGTTTTCCCTGGTAGACAAGCACATAAAAAGCATTTTCCAGCATGGCAATCCCTATGTCTAATCCTGTTTGGGGTGGGCCTGGCTCTGTGGTCCAGCCAAATTCCGCATGGGACACAGGTGTCAGGTGGAGCTGGGTGCAGCACTGTCCCTACCCGGAGCTCCTCCAGCAGGCCCCGAGGCACAGCACCCCAGGGGAAGACAAGGAGATGGGGGAGACGGGCTGGCATGAGGCTCGGCTGCCCTCATGTTCAGTGCGTGCCTCCTCTGTGCACAATGGCATCCCAAAGCTGTTGACGGGGATGTCCCTCCCACCCTGCTTTGTCTGAGCCATCTGCCCCAGCGCTGCTCGCAGCACCCTAATTCCTCCTGTAACTTCTCCTTGCAATAAGCCTAAAGGCTTCCAAATCATCCGCAAGCGAGCTACGCAGGGTGAGAAGCGAGCAGGCTGCCTCAGAGCCAGGGGTGCCGTGGGGAAAACTGACCACTCCTTTACCACGGGAGAACAGGGCTGTGGTTGCGGTGCTGTGAAACCACGGGGTGCAACAGGCATCCCCCGAACACTCGCTGTTTGTGAAGCTGCTCGTTCGGGTGTGAATCCAGAGGTTCTGAGAGCCAGGCAGGTTCCCTGTTTGATTCCCATCTCTCCCTTCCTGTGTGGTACCCACGTCTTCTCTGCTCCCAGTGGTGAGTGCGTGCTGAGAGCATCCCTGACTCGGAGTGAGATGTTTCAGTCCAGAGCATCCGGAACTCACAGTGTGTTTTGTTCGCTTTTTGCCATTACATGATGCCTGCCTCTTTGATCAGTTGCTGTCACAAGCTCCCATGTGAATCTTCTTGAATGAGCAAGTGAGTGAATGTACCTCAGAGACAGCTGGTTTTAGGAGAAGGTTGCAATTCCAGCTGACTCAGACCAATTTTACTGTCACCTTTTATCAAAGGCAGACATCCAAACTTGTGAAGGAAACACGGGTAAGCTATACTATGCTGAAAGTGTTCTTTTTAAACACATGGGTACATTTACTAAATCTAGAAATACAGATATACCTACAGATTAGCTTATCATAATATGTAGGCAGGAAATACGTTAATTTTTTAACTGGTTAGTTCAATTCATGATTTACAGATGGCTATATATTCATTAGGCCATTAATTTAACAGGTAAACTGGAAGAGAAAAATTATTCTAATTTCATCTAATCGTGAATACCTCCTGGTTACTCATTTAGTGTCAGGAAAAGAATTGCATTATTTTCTTTTAAAAATGAGGGATTCAGTGTACTCTGACAAAACATGGCTTGTATTGTCACACTGAAACCATCATTACTATATATTTTTCGAGCCTGCATTTCCACAACTGACAGCTCTGAGACAACCGTGTAAAGAGCATCATAAATAATAGCCCCAGCAAGGGCATTGACACTGTGCTATCACTGTCCCTCGTTAGTGGAGTATTTACATTTTATGAATCACTAAAAAAAAATAATTTTAGCTGTTGACTGAAGGCTTAATAATTTTTAGAAGTGCCAAGATTTCATCATGTTCTGTGAGCTGCTTGTGCTTTGCACTTCTCTGATGCCTGTTCTGTGTTTTCTAGGTGGTTAAAAAGACAGAGGGAAGAAACAGAGACAAGTTCCCCTGTACTGAACTTCCCCCATCTGCTTGGTTGAAAAAATACACTGATAGATGGTGAAATATAGTTCTCATAATTTTTTTAACACAGAAGGCAGGAGATGCAGTAGCTTTTAGACCACTCTTTA
Source organism: Dryoscopus gambensis (assembly GCA_013389985.1). NCBI lineage: Eukaryota > Metazoa > Chordata > Aves > Passeriformes > Malaconotidae > Dryoscopus > Dryoscopus gambensis. The sequence continues at coordinate 87,834 of WEIT01003978.1, read as the reverse complement.
ACCTAACTTAGAGGCAAAATGCTTCAGGGCATAACTAAAGCAGTATAAGGGAAGAAAATGCAAATCCCACAACCTCCTGGATAATTAGTAACCTACCCAGCTCTGCACTCTTTCTGAATGTTGCATTAAATAAGTACATGAAGTTCTGATTAACCATTAGATTGCTGACAATATTTTTCTCCCTTTGATTGGCATTGGACAGATTTCTGTCAAGGAAAAAACGTGTTTCACATAGATTTTTGTAATTTGTCTCTGCTATTGTAATTTTCTGCTATTGTAATTTTCTGCAATTATTCTAAAGTCAGTGACTTCAATCTGATTTTGCTACCTGAAAGAATATGGCCTCAAACTGTGTCTAATGGTATTTTGATAGCAGGAAAACATAAAAATTAGAAATACAAGTGGTCAACTTTACACCGTAAAGGAAGTTAAACAAATCCCACCTCTTGTGTCTGGGAAAACAATCAATTTGCCAAAGGAGTTGCTCCAGACATACCACTGTTGGTTTTAGTTTGTTGGGTTTTTGGGTTGTTTTTAATATGTTATTGATTTTTTTGAACAGTTGAGTATGGTTTATAATAGCAATAATCTGCATGAAGCCAGCCATTACATGAGATAACACGTAGTTTATAGAATATTATATTTTGCCTTTAGCAGTTAACTGAGAAACTAGATTGAAAGGTGGGGGTTAGTTTTTGTTTGTTCATTTTGTTATTAGTAATGAGTGACATTAAGGTGAGCATTACTTGCATATTTCATGTGCTTTTGGATTGGGGGAAAATATAAATGATCAGCAGCTCCTTTATGGTTTTTTAAGGCATTAACTGGCCAGTAGTTTTGCAGCTGGATCACATAAAGGCTGCTTTTCATCAACTTATTTAAGCATGTGTTTACTTCCTACTGAAGTTGCATGCACTGAAAATTAAACATGCATTTAAGGGCTTTGGCTGAATTAGGTTGTTTAAAAGAGCTTTGGTTCCTGAATGAGATGTAGCAAAGGCTTATTTGCATGTATCTTAACTCAAAAAAATTGAACCTGGTCTTCATGTTTTCCCCTAAAGCAAGTAGAATACTGGCCAATTTATCATGTGCATTAGATGTGAAGAATCTGGGGTTGTATTCAATTCTGGTATTACTAAGAAGCCTTAAGATATGAATGTTAAAACTATGAAATACACAAATAATTACAGAAGCATATTTCAAGGGTACCTCACTGCAGGGTGTAGCTGTCATCTTCTCACGCTCTGATATCTACCCTGCAGCACTATTTACTGGCTCCATCTCTCTTTCACTGTTTTATATTTTTTTTACCTTCTTTTTAATAAGCATATTGCTTTCTAACACACTTAGCATGAAAGTTTAGGGAGAAGAGCATGTTAGTTATTGTTGGTTGTAGCCAATGTATTATTATTTATCTTGTTATGGAAAGTGAAAGTCAAGATTTTTTCATCCTGTAACCACAAAACTATTTATGCCACGGTGTCATCTCTTGTACTGCATCCTAATCCACTTCCACAGAGGTTTGAAGTGTTCCAGATTAATTTTTTTGGCTTATCTCCCTACTGGTTGTTTCATTTTAGTGTATATGGGCTAGAGTTAATATTTTTTGAGAAAAATATCCAGTCATTATTATACAAAACATAGCAAAATCTCATATTCCTTTTTTCATTTAAAATATGTTTGAGTTGACAGACAGTTACTCAGAGGTACAGACTATGAAAATGTCCAGGCTAGGAGATACTCTGATCCACAGATATGAAATACTGCAATAGTAATAAAGATAATTTGCAATAGTTTGATTTCTATTCTTCAGTCTGAGGTGGTTGGTTCAGGCCTCTAGGCTTGTTTGTCTTTAATCAGCACCTGTAAACACCTACAGGTTTAAGGAAGTAATTTTTTCACAGAGAAGGCTTTTCTTCTTTGTAGAAGCCTGAACACTGAAAGAGCAGCCATGCAGCTCTCAGCATGTACAAAACTGAAATATGTTGCATGTTTCTTGGGGAAGGACTGGGTTTGGGGGGCTTTTTTCGGTTTTTGTTTTCACATGAATGCATGACATGCACAAGAGGTACCACTCCTGTAGGATATATCACTAAAAGAACCCTGAGAGCCAAGGGGCAGTAAGCTCTTAGGCTGTGTCTATCAAGTCTGATATTTTGACCACTGTAAATTGTAGTCTTCTACTTTGGGCACTATTTTCGGTAACTTTTTAGAATTAATTCAGTGTATTTAGAAGAGACCTCTAGCATTTAAATAACAACTTCAAGGTAGGTGAAGTCTAAGCTCTAAAGAATTACATATTGGTTGTTAAATAGTTCATTATGGCATCTCAAAAGCTGTGTTTGGATGAACTTAGTGGAGCTATTAATTACTTTCTGTACTTATTACTATTAATATCATTTCTATAAGCCTTGGAATTAAAAATGTAAATAAGATATTAAGCTGTCTGAGTATTTAAAAGGTTTAAGGGAAAAAAGGATTATTTGGCTGTTTAGTGTTTAAGTGACCTCCAAAGGACAGATAACAGAGTAGACCAGCAAAATCAGACACTCACTGCAAAATAAATTAACTTGTTATTATCACATATTAACACATTATATATCCCTCACTGTGCCAAATTGTGATTACATGTCTGGAAGCAGTAAAAATAGAATGAATTTCTCCATATTTTTATTAGAGAGAAAATATATCTACATAGAAGCAGGTTGATTTGTTGGTGGGTGGGTACCTTGGATACCTTGATTTCTTTTAGACTACAGAGTAAAAGCACAAAAAGACAGGATAGATAGCACAGCAGAAGCTATGGATTTGGAAAGAGGAGAATGCATTAAGCAAAAGATAGCTGAATCTATAAAGGCAAGCTTTGGTTAGGTCCATGCCACATTAGATTTTGCTGCCATCCTAGTATATTTTCCATCCTGAATATATTTTTTAAATCTGTAATTTTATTCATTAGCTAAGAGCTATCAGCTTCCATATAAACTGAAGTCATTCCTCTTGCAATGGCTGCACTTCAGAAACACTCCATTCCAAAACTGGAGGGAAGCATTGCACAGTCCAGCTAGACTAAAGCAGATTAAAAGACACGTCTATCAAGCAGAAAAATATTTGGAAATAATTTTCAGGGTAGTTCAGTGGCAGCTGCAGAATTCCCTGAATGAAAGACCATTTATGAAAATCCAGTTAATCATGCGAAGGTGAACATCCAGTGAGGACACAAGCACTGGCTCGTGGTGTTACTCTCAGAATGTGCCACCTGCTCCCTGGCTGTGGGCTGGGAACTTGTGAGTTCAGCAGTTCCCACCTCTCTGCAAAGGCGGACAGGACCATGCAGGTCCCTTGGATATGGGGTGTGGACTAGGTGGCCTTTTCAGCTGTCAAGTCAAGGAATGGTCATGTTGAGGGGGTATTGTGCAGAAGCGTCTAGCTCTGCAGGGACTAGAATTCCTTGTCAGGTAGCCAGTTCTTTCCATTTCACAAGCACTGGAATCTGTCTACAGAAGTTGTTATAGTCCTATGGATGAACGCCTTGCTCACTTTAACTGAAAATTCTAGTAAATCACTCATTTTTGAAAACCTTTTGCCTTTGCTTTCAGGCAGAAAGATGAGAGTCTAATTTTGGATTCTTAATCTGAATGGAAAAGATTAAGACATTTCAGATATTACTCAGCTTTTCAATTTGCAAATCAATTCTCATTCTATATGTTCAAATATACAGTTGTAAAATTAGGTATTAAATTGTGATTTTAAATAGCTCTGGAATTTTTATTAATTGTCATGCTTGCAGCATTTAAATTATTTTTATCTGTCAGTATGTTAAGGGACAAGGGAACATTCAGAGGAAAAATGGAAATATTTTTACTGGGAATTATGTGCTTGTGTTGAGAAAACAGAATGCAGTCTGAAAACAGAGACGACCAGGGCTGAAGTAAATTCCCTGACAAAGAGATAAAAACTCAGAGGCAATATGGTTATCTTTCATAAAGCAAAATATTGTCTTTTATTGAATCTGATGCATAATATAAAAACTAGAAGATTCCTCTAGTGCCTGGATGATTGCAGTTCTCAGCAGCCATAAGAGAGACAGGTCTTTGTCTCTTGATCTCATTAAGGACACTCCAGGTTTTTCTCCACCTTTGAGAAAGGAAATGTTTTAGACTGCTTGGCAGTGATTGTTTTATTGCCTGCAAGGAAAGCTGTTTACCTGGGATTATATTTTATGCAATCATATAAGGCTATGACACAACATACAACAAATATTAGAGACTTGGAGTTAAAATCTGATCATGCAAATAAATTGAGGCATGTGGAGAATTATGTGAAGAATGTTACATGTTTGGAAGGCCCAGGCTCAGCTATGAATTTCTTTCACATCTGTTTTTTTTGTCAAACAGGCTTTTAAAACTCCTCATGTACCTCCTCGGTGCATAAATAACAACAACAAGTCAACATCAACCATCTGTTGCACATTAAGAATTTTAATTTTAATGCATCCAATGGTGCCCTGCTTAATGGTCTTTTTGACTGAGTTGCCAATATCAGCAGGATGAGCTTGATAATTGACAAGGGCATGTAATTGGTTGTCACAGGTGGAAATGTACCACTCATTACTGTGTACACTGAGAAAAGCGCCTTCAGAGACAGTGGGGCTTGATCTCCAAAAATGTAAATCATTTTGGCTTTGAAGGATTAAATTTGGACTTTGAGGCACTGTCAAGGGGCAGCTGAAGGAGGAGGAAAAGGGTCCATTGAAGAAAATGAAATCTGAGCTGTAATCTAGCTGTAAACGTCTGGCAAAATATCTTTTCTGCAGACCCAGTTTTCAGCAGCAGCTTTGACAAAGGACAGTGAGCAGCAATGGAAACTCAAGAGCAGAGCAGGTGCCTCCAAGAAAGTGTCAGTGCTGTCATCCAAAAGCAGTAACCAGGATCTTGTGTCTGATGACATTTGAAAAGGCAGTATGGGGAAAAAAAGTCTCGTCAGCACTGGAATTTCTTTTCAACATGATGTTTGGCTTGTTCCACAAGGACAAAAGGGAAATATGCATCATTGCTCATATCCCAAGCTGAACAGAAGTGGGAAATTCTGCTACTTTTTGAAGGGAAACTGAAGGCTTTCAACTCTGGTACAGCAAAATAAAGAATAACTGTGCTTTATTTTTCTCACCTTCACAAATGGAGACTTGAAAGAGCAATAAAGTGGTTTTCTTAGAAATAAACTGGTTCAAATTTTTGCACCCACCTATTAAAATGGCTTTTTAATCTAAGAGAATCAGACATGTGCTAAGCCCTTTCATGTTCAATACACTTCAAAATGTTCAAATGGCTGAAGGGGACCATGTTCTTCAAGATTTTCACCACAGATGGTTTACCTGTGGAAAGCATCTCTCATTACTGCTTGTAATTTCCCCTCACATAGCAAGGTGGTATCTTCACAGCGGAATTCAGGAGCTACAAATTACAAGGGGAGGCAGGAAATGTCCGAAGATGCCAAGGCAGCATTTGTTCTGAATCTGGGAATAAGATATATGACCTTGCTGTCATCTCCAGGAATGATAGATAAGTGAAGTGGGCTAATGGAGCGACACAAAAGTGCAGTGTGAGCTATTCATCCAGAAAAATGTTATCTGCATTTTAATGTTATGGGTGGTGGCAACCTTTGAAGCTGGTTTAAGAAAATAAGTTTTGGAAGTTTTGCTACCTCACTGTAATGGATGACTACGCAGTAAAGTCAGACCTGTTACAATATCGGGTAGAGATACTTCCCTGAATTTGGGGCAATACAGCCTGCAGGTTTTTCTGAGCTTTTTCTTTTCCTGGAGTTTTTGTGGCATTCTCTGGGTAATCATATATGCACGATAGATTCCTTACTGGGAGCCTGCTTCCCAGTTTAGCAGGTTTTGCTTTGGGTAAACATGGCATTTTTACTCTTCTCCATCCCCCATTAGCTTAAGGATGGTGAGAAAGCTGCTCTAAAGAGAATCCTGCAGTACACCCTGAATGTCATCATTAGTCTGGAAGTTCATTTATCAACTAAATATTTCAGCTGAAATAATACATTTTCCTCTCTTGCAGACTTTGAAACAGGCTCTTTAGCTTAACTTTTCCCACAAGATTGCAACTGCCTTGACACATTACGTCAAAGACTTGGCTAGTTTGACCCTGACTTGCTGAAGTTGTTGAAAGTGACCCTTATGCTGGAATTAAAAGTCTGCAAGAAGCTCACAGAGCAATCAACACAGCAGCCTCCTGGACCACTGATATCCCGTGCATGAAATTCCTTCCATTTGCATGCCTGGTGTGGTAAATGTCATCACCCAGACTGGAACTTCTGGTGCTGGGCCACGGACCTGGATGGGGGTCTGTGGGGCATTCCCAGGCGCCTGAGCCAAGAGACTTTCGTCCTGTGCTAAGTGTAAGTGTAAATGGATCCCCGAGCTGTGCCTAACTCTCACCAACCACAGAGCACAGGCACAATCCCTTCAGACCACTGCCCTGTTGCAACTCTCAGAGCTTCTGTCCTGCCCACATGAGGTTCTGCTTTGGTCTGTATAAGTTCCTAAAATTCGTTGGTGTCCTGCACTTTTAATGATGATCCAATTAATTAATGTCCTTGGGGCATCTTTTGTGGCTGAAGATTGTGAATTTGTTTTGCTGAGCTTATCACCTCACTGATTTATCTATAGATACTTATTAATATTACTCTGCATAATAATTTTAGAAAAAGTATTTTCTTCCTACTGGAATTCGCCTCCAACAATGGCTTTTATCTAAGAATTTTGTGAACAGTGGAGAAAGGAAAAGTTCTTTCTTTTAAACTTTAAAATGCCATAAGTAGCCTCATTTTTATAAAAGCTGACAAAGTTTTGTGAATCATGAAGAAATTAGTAAGAGTGCAACCTGTTTGCAGATGTCTTGTGTGGATCATTGCATACATTATTTTTAATTGCCAATTTTACCACTGTTAGCTCAATCAGCACAAGAATTATATTTCTGAAAGCTAAGACAACTTGGACACATTTTCCAAATTTCCTTCCAACATGTTGGAAGCAAAGCAAACTACTATGTTTACTGAAGAGGACAGCTTTCCTGTGAGAGTTTATTTTTATTCCTCTTCTTACCCAGTTACAGGGAAAGATCCTATAATTATCGACTATCTTTTAGTGGTGATTTACTTGGCGAAGATTGATTAGCACAATCAGTCACTCTAAAGCAATTTTCATCACCAAATATTAGATGGTTTCTTCTCCTGCTTGATTAGCAGTCCTGCTGCAGGTTACATTGTAGATGTAATCCTATAAACACGGCTTGCAAAGTGTTGTTATACGAAAAATCCACATCTAAATATAGAAATTCTTAAATATTTATGGATATTGTGTGCATGCACATGTGTACACATGACTGTGTGTCTGCATATATGCACATGAAGAAAATCTGAAAATGTTGATTATATTCTAAATATGGAGCTAAAGATTTAGATTCAGAGATTAATCTTCCACATGTGTATATGAATAATATTTTTGTTTGATCTTATCATCCTGCCCCAGCATAATCTGGGTAAAAGAAATAAAAAAAAAAAATCCTTATATATGCTTAGCAGAAAATAATTCAGATTTGTCCTTAAAAACATAGCTAGCTTAATACATTTGGGCTCAGGAAAATGTGTTGTGCTGGTTTTGGTTGGAGTAAAGTTTTCCACTCCTTTTTCTGTACCATTTATGTCATGCTCAGGTCCTACACTATCCAACAATTTAAAGGCATATCCAATACGGTCTCCACCCCGATCATTTTGGGCCAGGCTATAGGGCTTAACATTACTATTAACTCCTCCCCTTGCTCCTAGCCTTCCTGCTACAGCAATTTCATAACTCTCCACTCAAATTATTAATTATTTTCATAAACGTTGCATGTAAAACCAGCCAAAACCAGCCTATATTGTTCAGACTGATTTGGTTTCTTGTGGGTTTTGTTTTTGGTTTTTTACTTTGAACGTTTGCTTGTTGAGCTATTCTGTTTTAAGCTTTCAGCTTTAAGGCCTGCACTGTTTGTCTGTTTTCTTGAGCTGACTTGGGTGAACTGCTACTCCAGCTGAAGAAATCATATGAAATTCCTATCCTAGAATCTTCCTCAGGTTGGAAAGAAAGCAGAAGCAACTGTGCTCAAGTACAGATTTAGCAGAGCTGCTAAAGTGTCTGCAACTCTAGGTATTGCAAGGCAACGTGCATGGTATAGATCGAATAATGCAGCTCAGAGCCATGTAAATAATACATTTGCCTATAAAAATGTTATATGTGCATTAACAAGAAGCCACATTTTATGAGCAACTGAACAACATTGATTTTGTGTTTTGGTGCAGTTTCCTCTGCTGTGTGAACAGAAGGGCGAGTGAACTGCAGGTACCTGCACAGGAGGCACAGAATATGTGTCAGACAGGGGGTTCATTGCCTTGAGGAATTTCTTAACCTGGGGCTGATCTAGAAAAAGGAAAGAGACTTCTAGTGCCAGACCACAGCCTGGGGCAGCAGTCTTCCCTCAGCAAGGAGCTGTGGCTGTGCTGAGAAAGGAGAGGCTGAATGTGAAGCCTGTGTAGAGGATGTAGGACTCGGGAAAGGGACGAGTTCCATGGTAGCTGCAGCAGGGCCCTGTCTCCCACCAGGACTGGCAGGCAGCATGAGGAGGTTCCCCGTCTCCTTCGGTTTCTGAGATCAAATTATTTCCTGATTTCTCCAGAACTGATATTCCTGCTGGGTAAATGCAGTCTTTCACTTTGTCTTGACTTTCCTTTCAGTGCCTTGACTTTCTGTTCAGTTCAGTTGGAGCTGGCTACTCAGTTCCAACAGTAGATACAGGATTTTAGACCAAAATTTTTATGAAGCACAAATGAAAGCTTTGTGAAGCTTCAGTGCACTTTCTCAGTTTTCAAATGGGATAAGTCTTCCAGTCCATAGTTATGCAGAAGTGAAAAGATCTCTATCTATCTCTCTGTCTATCCTAATCTCCTATCATTCACAAAGGCAGATAAACCCAAGAAGACAATCTTTCATTTAAAAATCAAAACTCAGCAAGGCTGCTGTTTTTTCCTTGCTAAATATATAGTTGCTAAATATATAGCCCTGTTTTCAGACAAAACTTTATATATCTTTTTTTTCTGTGTCCTTGTGTTGTATTAACTGTAAGAGTTAATGGAGTTGCAACTTATCATATACAACAAGCGAAGACAAGGAAATTATGTTTTCATGCAAAATCACATAATTGATGTCTTACAAAATTCTGAAAAATAAATCATATTTTTGCAAATGTATATAGACTTATATAAACACCCAGTACCAGAGGAAAGTGTGTAAAAATTATTCCCTCTGATCTGAGGACAAAAACTGCATGTTCACATAGGAGCCCAAGTTTGAATTCTTGTTTACCAAGTAGCAAAAAATAGTAAGTAACCAGGCTAGTACACACAATTCATTTTTCTAAGCATGGTACCTGGCTGTAAAATTATAGATACAAAAGCTTGAGGAAAGAAAAGCCGATATGTAAGATTTTAGAAATGTAACTCTCTTGTATTACTGTAACACAAAAAAACCCCCCAGTGACAGAATTATCACAAGGAAATGTTATTATTCTGTGTACTTCTATCACTCTTTCTGACAGACAGGCTTTAAGTCACTACTGTAGAACACAAGTTGACAAAGAGAATAGGAAAACTTATTAAGTCTCCAATACTTCATTTTTTCAACTTCTAAATGCATGTGATATTAGGAAATAGAGCACTTTTGATAATGTAAGAGATGTCAGTAACAGAAATTGTTAGCTGTCATGGTTTAAGCTCTGCTGGAAACTAAGCTACACTCAACAACTATCTCTTCCCCTGAGCCCACTGGAACAGGGAGGAGAATCAAAGTAAAACATGTACATTTAAATAAGAACAGTTTAATAATCAGAAATAAAGTAAAATCAATAATAATGGTAAATTATAGTAATAATGATAATAAAAAGTGAAAAATAAATGATGCGCAATACAACTGCTCACCACTCGCTGACGAATGCCAGCCCCTTGCTTCTGAATGCAGGTCAGGTCCCAGTTTTTATACTGATCATGATGTCACTTGGTCTGGAATATCCCTTTGATCAGTTGGGGTCACCTGTCCTGGTTGTGACTCTTCCGGAATTCCCATTCACGCCCAAGCTCCTCACCAGTGTGACAGTATGAAAAGCAACAAAGGCCTTGGCTCTGGGTAAACCCTGCTCAGCAATAACAAAAACATCTACACTATCAACCCTGTGTTCAGCACAAATGAAAAACTCTGCCCTATACCAACTACTGGGAAGAAAATTCACTCTACCCCAGCCTAAATCAGCACATTAGCATATTAATTTCCAACGGTAACTTCTTTGCAGATTTTTCTTTTCTTTGCAAACTCTCGCCATTAAAAGTAGTGATGGTAGCAGGCAGCGTGCAGCGTGATGAGGGTTTTCACCTTAGGCCTTACTTTCATTTCTGAACCAGCTAATCAGCTCTGTACCACTAGTACTGCACACACAGCAGAGGTCACAACCCCTTAATTTATGTCAGGAATTTAGCTGAAAGCGGTGAATTCATACAGAAGGACTGAAAAAGTTTTTAATTAGCCAAATGAGAGATCCTGAGATTATTTTAAGTAGTATTTGTGGCAAACCCCTCTATTCCAGTTGAAAAAAATGAAGAAAATTCACTGATCTGTAATGATTCCTGTTTCTTGCAAGAGCTTTGATTACTGAGCTGGAGAAGATCTCTCAGATCACGCGGTACGACCTCCTGTGTGGAGCATGGTGTTCTGTACAGGGAGCCAAAAAGAAATGTACCTAACTTATTTTTGAACACCATTACTGAAAGTGACTCAGGTTCATCAGTAGAAAGCATTTTTCCATTATCTAATTGCTTGTCTGCTAAGAAATGTTTCCTTTTATCTAATTCTGACCTTTTATTTTTAAAGCGTTAATTCTGACTTGATTTCTAAAAAGAAAGCAAGCAGTTATTCCTTTAGCTTTCTCTTCAGATGTAAGCAACTGGTAAATAGTTTCAAAGACAATTAAATAATGCCAACTTAGTGCTCCATCTCCATGATATATGATAATCACCTTTTGCCATGGCTGAGATTCAACTAAGATTTTTTAAAAAAGCGATCTGGATAGGTATTTGCTTTAAAAAAAGATCTCCCAAGTAGTCAAAATGAAAATATTAGACACAGGAATCAAACCCAACCTTTTGTAAATAATTAATTTTCTGCTGAAGTGAGGGATACATGTAGTTTTTTTTAAATCTGAGTGGGTACTTTCAAAATACTCTGGCAGACCAAATATTGGAAATCTCAGTTATGTATTTGCACTGAAGAACATACTACTAAATTAGATTTATTAGCACAAAGTTCTGTGATAAGCCCTCAAATTCATTTGAATTCTCCCTGTAACTATTACAATTCACAAAAGCAGGAATTAGAAAACGCATTACCAACCTCTAATTCAAGTCCTGAGCTGTGTCTCTGAAATGTGTGTCGTAAATTGCAAATTAAAGACAGTATCAAATCAGGAAATAATAAGTATCTTTTATGACTGGTTTTCATTGTGATGCAACTTTTTCAGGAAACCTTTTAAATGTTAGGCAGGAAATGAAGGTTTTCTGCTGTAGAACGCTACAAATTCCCATCTCAGTGAGTGATTAGGAGCATTGCCTGATGTCAACTGCCAGTGGTGTTGTTTAAACTCTGCTCAGCTCTCCTTTTAAGTCCAGGCTTATATCACACTATTTTCTCTAAACTCATTATAGTTGGGACTAAAATGTGCCTATAAGTCACAACATTTTCCTAGAGACCAGCTGGTGTCCAAAGTCATGGGAATGTTGGCTGCTCTGCTTGACCTAACAGACCGTTAATCTTAAATGTATTACTCTTCATTTAGTGGAGGAGAAAATGAAGTTAAGAGCGTCTCCTTTGGTTTCTAAGAAAAAAAGTCTAAAAGAAAAAAAGAAACATTTGAAATAGATATCAGAAAAGTTAGTGATAACATCTAACCCTGTGGAGCTGAGGTTGAGAGCTTAAGAAGCTTGTTTCTAATTTTCAGATGAAGGATAATTATTAAACAGCAAGGCTTGAATTTAAAAAAAAAGAAAAAAAACACACAGTAAAAGCTGCAACATGAGAATTGAGACAACAGAGAAGTGATTACAGAGAAACAGCTCTTTTGTTTTGGTCACAGCTGGATTATTAAAACAGATCTTCCTTTCCAAGGAGTGAAAGTCCTGCCTGCTGCTGTGAGGGGTTCAATCCTGCAACCCATGTGCTGCTGGATGCTTCCCCAGGAGCCGCCTCCCCGGAGCTGGGGGTGTTTGCCTGAGAGCCCTGGGCTGGGGCTTGCATGTGAGGGGCACCTCTCTGAGGAGATGTGCTGTTGTATTCCTGCTGCTGCAAAATGCTCTGTCCCTCCAACAAAAAGCTGACACCAGCAAGCGCAAAGCGGATTTCTGCTTCCTTCATGCATGTGACACCCTGAGCCTCACCAGGGGCTGCAGCCACAGCCACGAGCTCCACACCCAGCATCTGCATCTCCTCCTGTCTGCATGGATGGCAGGGGGTGTCTTCACCCAGCACTATTTCTGGGCCAGTTTTCCTCTTTCTCTTCAACACAAACCTAACCCATAATTTTAAATCTGCCCAGAGGGGTGGTGGAGAATTGTTTCTTGCATGCTTTAAGGAGAATCCCAACATGTAGACGATGCTCAGAGCAAATTGGTTTTAGCCTCAATCTACAGGGAACTAAATACACCACTTGTCTGCCAATGTTAGTATTCACATAATCAGACATGGTTACTTTGTATTTTTTTTTTAAATACAGTGAAAAAAAACCACATTCTTTTTCCAGAAAAATTTTGTTTCTGTTTTTGTTTGGGTGGGGTTTTTTTTGAGAGAAACTATCATATCTCAAATTGGAAGATGTACACTTAAAGACATTATAACATTGGAAATAATACAGCAACCACTAATCCAGCAAGAAGTCTGGGGATTGTTCTTAAAGACAAATAATAAAACCCTATTTTACTGGTGATGATGCCAGCTCTAGACAGACAGTGACAGTCGAGTATCAGTGATGGTTGAAGCAATTTCTGTGTGTGTATACATAAGCTGTAGTAAAGCCACCAGGACTTGGTGTTCTTTCCAGTGATTTTAATTGGGGTTTTGCCATTAAAATTAGCAGACTTAGACCTCTAATCATGATGAGTCTGGTTGCACATATCTACAAGAAGGCATTTAAATAAATAATATTCTTAAGCCTCTTCAACTATATCAATATGTGACACCCAATGAAATGTTTTTAAAGTGAGATACCCACAGATCTTCCAAGCCTCTGCTAAGTGGTTGTTTTTAATTAACTAGATGTGTGAAGCTGCAAAAAGATTTAGAATATTAAAAATCTTGAAAAGAGATGCATTAATGAGCCTACCATTGGTAGTATATATAACTATCACTGATACCTAAAAATATATGCATACTCTCTTACCTGCACAAAATTACTGCAATTAAAAAAAAAAGTCATGATGTGCCATTGTTGTGACCATCTTTACCTGTGATCAAAGCACTCTTCATTATATCTCTGGCATACTGAATTCTAGCATGGGGAAAAACACTTAGAAAGGACTCAGACCTGAGAGCCAGAACTGTTTTAGACACCGACACTTAACAGAAATGACGATTCATTTTTGCCAGGCCAGGTATCATAGCTAAGCACTGCAATCTATTTCTTCATCGTAACCATTTGATAGCAATCTCTGCACAATGTTCAGGTCTAAAATTATTAGTTCAACTCTTATGAAAGAACTTTGGCTGACAGACAAAGTCTGATAGAAGATAACAATACCAGGATCCCTGCTAATAGTTGTACTTCCTGTGGCTAAACTTATCTGAGTGGGACTAGAGTACCAAGGTGGTCACAAGAAAATATACTCATAATGATTCATTTAAGGGACCGAAGTTCCTCTCAGTTTGTCCCATGGGATGTGCTTTCCATCCCACACCTTTAAAATGCACAGGGATAGTGGCTACTCGATAATCTGATTCCTTGCAAGAAAACAAAAGTTTACTTTCATTGCAAGTGAGCTTTTTTAGAGAGTCTAAAGTATCTGATCTTGTTTTAGGAGTTTCATTAAAAATGCAGAAAGTTACAAAATTAATAGTCAATTGTGAAAATTTATGCCGCTTATATACCGGCCCATATATTTGATATATCAAATATATTGGATATATATTTGATATATATTTGAACTATATCAAGGTTAATAGAATTATACTAAGTCTCACTGCCTGTGAATGCAATTACCAAAAGATTGACACACAGTTAAACAGGAGCCTTTAGCAGGTCCTGCTGCTGGGTACATGTTCTATAAGAACCTCCCTGCTGAAGTGCAGACATTCATTTTTACCTTTGTTTAAGTTAAATGCTTGATTCTGAACCACAACGAAGTAAATTGAAAGGAATAGTGGGCATTAATGGTGTTCATATTATTATTTCTACATTGTGCATAAATCTGGGGCTTTAACCAAGACAGAAGAACAGGAATTTCTGACTCCTTTCTTCCTCCACTGAAAATGTGGGGTATACATATGTATTTATAGACAGTTTATAAGCATATTACATATATGTTGTATTTTATATGCATGTGCATACATACATTAAAAAGTAAAGTAAAACCATGAAGTATTAACTTTTCCATTTATTTACACTGCTTTCCACAACAATAAGTATATGAAAAGGTGATTAAGAAAACCACTGTAATTTAAAATAAATTATAAGGCCGTTCCCTCATCTAAATGAATGCCTCCATTCCTGGAAAAAAATAGATTGCCTTTTTAAAAGGATGAAGGTATCTTCTGCTGTGACTAATCTTATCCAACCATCTGAGAAAGGCATAGCAGGAAGGAATTTATTGAGTGTAATTATTCAGTATGCAGGTAGTAGTAAATAACAAACAAAAGCTTCTTAGGGCATAGAGTCAATAGAAGAAATACTTATTTACTGAGGGTTTTTGCAAGTCTGTTTTCAGAGCAGAGTCAACATTCAGCTCTCAGGAAGGGTGCATCATTATCTGCTGTGGAAAGGTTTTGGACTAACAAATTAGCCTTGGTTTTTGTCCCTGTATTATCACTCTTAAATATAGCAGAATATGGATAATATAGAGGTCTCATTTTATGAAACATAAGAACTCAGAGTTCTTTAAACAAGTTGTTAATACAATAAAACCAATTCTAATTAAAAGCTCCTGGGACATTATCCTCTTCTCTGGCTGTATAGGATGTATATAATTTCAATTACAATATTTTGGAATCGATCAATTCATCATCTTCTAGATGGCTATTGTCAGAAGCTTTATGACCTAGAGATATAGGATGGCTAAAAATGTCATTTGGACTTCATAGTCCCTCTGAAAGGAAATCAAGTATTCATTACATCTATCTCTTCAGCATATAGAAAGGGACCCTAAATGTGCCTTCCAGAAATATGGCATACGCAACTAATAGTAATTTTTCCTCTCTTCCTTTTGTTCTGCTTCTTTTTTGTCTTCTTTGGCTGCTTCAAACAGAGAGATGAGTCTTCTGGTAAGAGGTTAGTCCTTATTTCTTGGCCTCATTCTTGTAAGATAAGAAGTTACTGGAAATAGTCTGTAGCTCTTGCTCCCCTGAGAAAGAAACTTCCTATTTTTGTAAAAGGTTCCTTCCTGTCCCTCACTCTATCAGTGCCTATCAATCTTAGATTATCTTCCAATGATTTGAAGTCCCTTTAATTTTATAACTTCTTTTTAATTCTACAAACATTTTTACTTTTTCTTTTAATTCCTCAGTTATGCAAATGGAATAAAATAATTTTCAATTTTTAATGAAATATTTTAAAGGACATTTTATTTCTTAGTACTAAAATGCTACTCTAAGCACCTTTATTATAGAATCCAAGGAAGCTTAAAGTAGAGACAGTGCTGTTAACATCACCTTTCTTTTTTCACTTCTTCTTTCCAAGCCTTGAAAGATTCGTACATATATCACTTGGATATTTTGCTCTATACTGTCTTGTAGATTCTTCAGGGGTTATGTGAAGAATTTATATGGCTGATAATCTCATAGACAATGCCACATTTCTTAGGATTCTGAAAGCTTGACAAAAAAATTAATGTGTTGATGGACTAGTGAACAGTCACACTGGGGTTTTACATAATTCCTTGTGGGCTGGTATTTTTGATAGTGGTTAACAGCTGTTCAGATTGCAATTTTATATTTTAAATCAAATTTAATCACCTTTACCTAAATGCAGACTCAGTTTTGTCATTCTTCTTAATTTCTGATAGCACATCAATACGGTATAATTCCCTGGTAACAGTATTTAATTCACGACTACTCAGAGGGTTTCGAGGTGACCCGGATGCATTATTGCACAATATTTCATCTCCTTCATTCTGCCTCTTTTGCACGACATATCTATTATTTAAAATCTAGGCTGGTGTCTTCCCATACCTTTTTCAGTTTTGAATGTCTTTCCTCCCATAAATATTCTTTGCCCTCCCACTTTATGGCTTTTCATTGCCATGATATGAGCTTAGTCCCATTGCTTCTCTCAGTTTTGTCATCCTCATATTTACAGCCTCGGTGTTATCAGATGTGGTATCTCCTCTGATGCTCACATATATAATCCAGTGCTCCATTTTTATGTTGTTTTGGTTTATTTTATACTTCCAATTGAATTACAGCTTTCACTAGTATTAGACTTTGACAATTTAGGATGCCTTTCATCTATAATCTTTCCTAGCCCATATTCTTCTTAAAGCCCTATACTCACAGTTTGATCTCACTGTGAACTGCATGAAAAAAAAAAAATCCATGGGGTTTTTTTTGCTCATTTCATTCTCCTTTGAACATTACATTTTAATACGATGTCTATTAAATGAACATTAATTTTTGCATCTTTATAAGTAATCCATATTTTCCATGTCAGTGATTGAGGGCACACAGACTATCAGGTGTCCAAACTTTGAATTCAGTAATACCTGAGTGTATTTTCGTTTCCACAACTGACTACTCTTACCATTGTGATAAGGATTACAAACCTTATTGTATTACAGTGACATCTCTGCCGTTTCATGTTAGCACTTCAACCTTGCTGCCACTTCCTGAACATAATAATTCTTTTCATCATTTTGAGGGGATTTCTGGCGCTCTATTTTTTTTTTTATTTTTACAGTTTCTGCTCAGTATCCTCGACATTTAGTCCCCACCTCTCTTCAGCTTTCACGCCAGCCTTCTTAACTTTTCATTGCATTTCTCCCTATTGCCTCCCCAACATTTCATCAACTTTCCTCACATCTAGCAGTGCAAAGAGTTGGAAGATTGTTGTATTTTCTTGTAATTTCTCTGTAGTCTCTTTCCAAAGAAAAAACACATAGTTCTGAAGCATGGAAAAAAGGCAGAGTTCCCAGACACCTGAGTAGGAAAGGTCAGCCTGATCCAGGAGCTTTCATAAAACCTTATCAAACTCCTGCAACACTTTAGATTGCTTTTTAAAGTTCCCAAATGCAAATATAACAGCTACCAAAAGCAAGAACAAATCCATATGGCTCATTAGTACACAAAATAAACCAGTGCATACTGTTAAAGTCAGAGTCATCATTTCAAAGGGATGTGAGATAGGAAGACTCTTGAATCTTGGGCAGAAATTATTGTCTCCAAACTGCATGGCTGTTTCTAATTCTCACAACAGTCCTTTGTGTTTTCCCCACACTGGGAAGTATTTTTCTTGCCATAGAGTTCATCCATTTTAATTAAGCAGTCGATTTGTAAAAACCAACACATTTTGCTACTACATTTTGAAATTCACATTCTTCTTGCTTCTTTCTTGGAGTGGGAAGAAGAGAAAAAATCACTATGACAAACCCAAATTTGCATAGTTTTGAAGCCAGGGACATGGAGTCACTCCAAGTCATTATGGAGGTGCTAGTTTATCATGTCCACATGCACTTGTTCATACACAGCACCATCTGATGCTTTTGTGCGAAACAGAAATATTGGCATTGAGTTAAAGTTGACACAAAATTCAGCAAGTTTGGAAAATAATTATGGCACAGACAGTTTGGATCTGATCCCAGTCCTCAAGGATGTCACACAATTTCTATAAAGCTGGAACTTATTAAAAAACCAAAAAAAATAACCCCATAAATTTAAAACCTTGTGTGGTCATACACAACAAAACAGCGTAGCTCGCTTAAAATAGCAAGGAATGGAGATTTATGGGAAAATACTTTGAAATTAATTTCTGTTTTCTTTGGTAATAGTCAGACCAAAATCTGCAGCATTTAAAAGTTTCTGCTCTCTGCTAGCTTTCTTCTGGCAGCCTGTGAGACTGGTTCCAGCCCTGTTCCCTTGCAGATGGAGCACAAGGAGGGAAACATCTGCCTCCGTCTGGGGGGCACTGAAGACATGTCTAACCTAAAGTATGTGAATACTCCTTACAGAGTGGGAATTGGTGCTATAAAGCACAGAAAGAGGCTAGACAGTGTTTTCTTCTCTATCAAAACAAAGTGAATTGTTATAGATGAGAGGGTGACCCAGCACTGATGTAAAATCATTGGCATTCCCACAGAGAATTCCCTGTCAGGCACGCTATTTCAGTGGGGAGGCAGGGTAGTGGGATAGGTGTGATGTAGGCTGAAAAGAAGATCCAACTCTTCCAACCAACTCCCATCTCACACCCTTATTTCAGAGTGGTGGGAATCACTTTACTTTCAGTATGGTGTCAGTGTTTCTAGTAGGTTTTTAAATCCCAAATGCCGTTTCTAGAGAGCCAGACACGCGATGTAACAGGGCCATGGAATGTTTTCTTCCCTGCCCCCAGACCTGCACTGCCAACCTGCAGCTGCCTTCAAGCAGACACAAGCCCTCAGCACTTGGGTCCCTGGCATCCTAATGCTCCTTGTACATTCAGGCTGCATCCGTTTGTGAATCAGTCCCTTCATCCTTCGCACCAATGGGGCTCTTCAGACAGATGAATCCCACTCAAAACAGAGAGGCAATTTCCAGCCCACATTTTGGAGACGCGGGGATGAACAGTGTGAAAGGTCTATAATGGTTCATCTCCAAACGAGCAGCGCGCTGCAGACATCTGTTCTGTGTGTGCCCGTGCAGGCACTGCTTACAGCCAGGGCTCCAGCAGCAGGGCAACACCAGCCATGCCGCTGCCAGCAGCTGGCCTCCATCCCACTGTGGTCCCATAAGGACAGAGAGCTGTGGGGATTATATAATGTTTCTGTAAGTGATAAATGAAGAGGGAAAACCTCAGTGCCACCCTGAACTCCTGAAACTGAAAAGGAAGTTGACTTTTAAATTTATTGATTTATAAAAAGCAACACCAAAACACAAATATTTCCCCCTGTGAAGGGATGAAAGGGGAGAAACGGGAATGAAATGATACTGCAAAGGGCTTGGGTTATTTATTACCAGTGCTTGTTCTAAACTAGTCTGCATTCCTAATACATTCATCTCCTCAACTCACTAAGAGATTGGGGTATGCAAAGAATCTGGGACTGGGTTTAATTTTTCATGCTAGTCAAAGTGATTTTTCTTCAATCTATCATATACTGTATTTGACATATGGCTTTTCCCTTGATCAGTAATTGACTGGTACATGCTTTGTGCTCCAGTGAAGGTAGATTTAATACACTGGACATCAGAATGAGCTATTTTTGTCTTTTGAATGACAAATTTAATTTTTGTAAGATGTATTGTACCATTGTTTCTACTAATTTCACATTCTTCACCAGCTCTTCGGTCCATCATTTCATAACTAATGCTTTACTTCAAGTGAACAAGGATCCTGAAAACATCAAAGGTGCCTTGCCATCTCTCAATAGACCATGACAGCCTCTTTCATTCTCCATTTTTCTTAATGTGGAGACATTCAGTGAAGGAAGAAACGCAGGACTGTGGTAAATAGACTTAGGAAAAGTTAGTCACTGTTTTCTCAGTGATTTTAAGAGTAGAATTTCACTGCCTGGATTAAGTGGACTAGGGGATTGAGCAATTTACCTGGCCAGCTAGTGGAGAGAAGCACATGTTGAAGGAAAATGTAAGTCACCTTTCACAAGAGAGTTTTAATTTATTTTCTTTGTCTAAAACTGATTTTTTGAGTCAAAATAATTTTTCTGGTTTCATTCTGAATCTTGTTTTTATATGTATTTTTTTTCCTTATGAAAACAAAGCATTTTGGTGAAAAAATCACTTAAAATAGATCTAGAGAAAAGTCCTAATAAATATCCATTATTTTCTCAATCATCTAAAAAATAATCACCTTATTTGCTTTGCTTTCGATTCTGTTAAGAAATGAAGTTTTTCAGACTTCTCAGTACAAAGCTTTCTTGGCTGGGTTTCTGATTGCAAGCTTCCCTTCACTTTGATTTTCACTACTTCTTGTATAACTGACAAGCCAAATGAAACTTTTACTGGCAGTCTTAATATGAACAACAAAGCAACTGGAGCTGTGAAGCACCACTTCTTGGCTAAAAACAAGTGGTGAGTGTACAGTGTGGAGGAGGGAGCAGGAGGAAAGGGAACTGCTAGGTCTCAATTTTCTTTTTCTTAAATGTTAAACATGCATGAAGTTAGTCTGACAGAAGAGATTACAAGAAATGGTGTAAAACATTTGTTATAGATTCTCAGGGTATCCAAAAAAATACCAGACAGGGTTTAAAAAACCCCAGACAGATGACTGTCCTTTCCCTCCCTCATTTAGGAGAAAAAGCTGAACAATTTGCTTGAAAGGCAGCACAAAGGCTATGACTGAAATTCTGACATTTTATAATAATACAATAGCCTTGCTAGACTAGTAATAGGATTGTCCTCAACAATCAGCCTTCCCCTTCCTCATCTGCATTTCTACTACGGGCAATACAGAAAGAGAGGAAATGTAAGGGGACAAAAGGGCTGGAGTATAGGGAGAGGGAACTGCAGGACTGCTGCTGGAGGACAGGCCTGGTGCCTTTGTCAAATGCCAAAAGGACCACAGGAAGGTCAAAGCCTGAGGGAGCACAGACCTGGGATGGGTCACACCTGGCATAGCAGCAAAACTTCCAGGCTTGGCTGTCCTTCCCACGAGCAGGAGAGCTAGAACCACAGGATGGATGCTGGGGGGGAATGGTTTTCTAGGCGAACTTCATGTTAACCAAAGTAATCAAAGAGCACAGCAAATAGCACAAATCCTGACTTCTTTCTGTGTTTCATAAATTCCCATATATCCCTTTTTTCAAATGCTGAGTTTTTCATTAATTTTAATTAGATTAGCTCTAACATTGAAGTTAGAAGCATTCTCTTAATATAGCAGAATAAAATGAACGAGCTTGCTCTCTTTAAATACTTTGTCATTTAAAGTGGAGTACTAGGAGAAAAAAACAAAACACAAAACAAAACAAAAACGAATGTCACATTACAAATGCAGTGAAAAAACGGCAACATCAATTCAGCCAATGAAAAATACATTTCTGTTGATGCTCGAGGGCATATGAAAAGTGTTAAAATATATGAGTGAGGAAATGCACTCAGTCTGATGTACAAATGACAACGATTTGGGGAAAGATTCAAAACATTGTGAAAGAAATTCCAACAGGCATCAACAAGCAGAACAAATAAACTTTCTCAGATATGATGTCTGGGAGTTTGCACAGGAGCTCATTTGGCCATATGAGGTGATGATATATCAGGAGATAATGTTTCTACAATCCCAGCCTCTGCAGAAGAAAAAATAAAGAAAAGAAATGAAAAGGATATTGAAATTTGTAGCAATGATGCTCCTCTTCTTAGTTTTGGATGAATCAGTCACAATGAATTTTGTCACTAACTTAACCATATATTTCCCCTTGGTATGAGTTTACTGCCTGGTGCAAAGAGTAGTTTCTACTCACCTTTTTTATTTTCTTTGATATGTCATATTCAGTTTCATCACAGTTTTCAAAACACATTTTGTTTTCTTGTATGGACATAACACTATTTTCCATCCCGGCTAAGATAAACTTTTCACATGCTTTTTCAGTGTCTGCCTCATTTTTTTCATAGTGACTGTGCAGTTTGCGTCACAGCCAGTACTAAACCACCCAAGGTTTTCTTCTGCCATGTAGTGACAGGTTCACCATGGATAAGGGAAATGCAGCAGCTCTTAGGTGGTGCTGTACTTCCTAGTTTGGGTGCTATTTGGCTTTAAAGTCTAATTTAAAACCAAGCATGTTAGCAGCAGTAACCTCAGCCCATGCATAATTCAGACCCTATCCCACTTCAGAGAAAAATAACTGAACTGCTGCCTCAGTATTCCTGATACTATCACAGGGGCTGGTGCTAAGATAGCATGCAGAATAGAAATCCCACAGAAACTAACATCTTGCTTGCTTGGATACTTGTTTAAAGGTTGCAAGGAACTTTCTCAGGGGACCTCTGTCACACAGCTTTTCCTATGGAGTCTGCAAAAACTTGATAATAGAGACAGCTATGGGACTGGGCTGTGACTACTTGCTACTGCTCTCCTGTAAGAGTCTTGCTCGTGACTGAAGAGGGGAAAGGCTTGTCTCCCTCACTTTTCCTTATGCAGTGTCCATCAGATTCAGGCCAATTCCTTCAGCTCTTGGACTTGGAACTTGACAAGGTATAGGGTTGTTGCAGCTGTGACTTAGGACTGCATGAAGAGCAACTCTCCACAGATTTGCAGGGGACACTGAAACAGAGAGGGAGCAGCCAACGCATTGGAGGGCAGGACTGGGATTCTGAAGGAGCTGCTCAGGCTGCTGTAATGGTCTGGCAGGAACCTCACAAAGGTCAAGGACGCAAATGCAAACCTTGCACCTTGGAGAGGATTATCCTGCACACCAGTACAGGCTGGGGTATGAACAGCTCTGAACAAAAATGACCTGGTGACCAAGCTGGGCAGTGAGGTGAACAAGCACCAGCAATGTGCCCTTGTAGCGAAGAAGGACAACAGCATCCTGGGTTGCCTTGGCAAAAGTGCAACCAGCAGGGCCAGGAGGGTGACCCACCACTTCTATTCAGGATTTGTGAGACGGATTCTAGAGTGCTCTGTCCAGAATTTTGGCTCCCCAGTGCAGGAAAGGTACAGACATGCTGAGTGAGGCCTGCAGACAGCAATGAGGATGGCCAGAGCACTCTACAATGAGAGAAGCTGAGAGTGGTGGGATTGTTGAGCCTGGAGAAGTAAAGGCTCAAGAAGATCTTACTATTTCCTGACCTGAAGACACAAAAATGATGGTGCCAGACACATGAACTAGTACAATAGTAGTAGTAGCTCACTTTTATAACACCTTTATGTAACTTGGAGAAATAGTACTCTTTGGAAATACTTTAAACTAGAGTTGTTCTAATTCAAATTATATGCAGAATAAAATACTGTACTTCAAAAGATATTGTTCCGAAGTGTTGCACTTAGAAGTGTGGAAATGACAAGATTTAGACGGATTTAATTCAGCTGTTTCTACATGTGCTCTGACTAACGTAAATGGTGGCATACTAATTAATACATGAGCATTAAGGAAATGAAGCAGGCAGACGGTAGGTCTTAGAATCTTTATTATTTATTCACTGCTTTTTATCTCTATACTGACTTCTTATTGAATACAACGGTATTAATTCTCTTGAAATACTTTATGGTCTTTGGGACTTTAGCATATGGCTTCTCATAAACAGTAATGAACGTCTCTGTTAGATTTAGAGATGGTATATTTTTTCCTGTCTCCTAAGAGAGATTTCATGCGCAGACTTACCAAGATTCATTGGAACTGCCCACTGATGGTAAGAGTGGGCAGTGCTTTGCACCTGGTATTTGGAAATATTCAACAAGCTTTTAATACCTTACATGTTAGAATCATCCTCGTAATTGATTTCATTTTCCAGTTTGAGCTCCAAACATGAAACCAGGTAAGTCATTCAGACATTTCAAAAAATTACTTGTTCGTACAGACGAAAAGCGCATTGTGTGAAATTGCACTGAACCACAACTTATGTAATCAGCAAAGGTCAGGTCTTCCTGGGGACACAGAGGAGATCCTTATCACTTGAACTAATAGCTTCAGTAGCTGTTCCTTCTCCGCACTGACCACCCAGGGAGGCAGGGCAGACTTTTGCTGTTGATTTCACATCCATTCACCATAGGAAAAGAGACAGTCACAACACTTCAGTCAAAGACAAATTTCTGAGGAAATGGTGCTTGTTACTTTGTTATGAACTCTGCTACTTCGGCTTTCTCGCTGTCTTTTCCCATTTTGCCTCTATTCACTTAATCTTGCCTGTCCATTTACACTGTCTCTGCCTGCTTTCCAGCCCTCCTTGCCCTCTGTGAAGTCCACGCTTTCCCAACCCTTGAACCCCCAATGCTGGATGGTGCCTTAGGACAAGTGGTCCCACCCACCACGTGGGCTGTTTTTAATAAGCTCTGTGAGCAGAGCATCTTTGAGGTGGGCTGACACGTCCCTGTTCCTTTTCACTCCCAGAGTGGGCTCTAGCAAGCTCTCCGAGATACACTGGGGGCAGTGGGTGGCCAGAAGAAGGAGGATGGAGCATGCCCAAGCATCCACTTGCTGATACATCATTCATTCAGACAGAGGAGAAGTAAATGGATGCAGCCCACTCACCCCAGATGAATTCTTTGCAGACTGTAAGATACAAAAGCATCTCTCGTGCACAGCCCACTGTACTGAGGCGTGCAGGTCATGCTTGGGCTTGNCCTTTGGGATTTTTTTTTTTTGGTAGGTGGTGAAAATGCCTATTTCTCAGACTACATATGACTGAACTTTAGTGTAACTTTTAGGTAAAAAATCGACCTGAGGCAGGTATCTTGTAGAGGCAACTCCAGCCCAAACAGCAAAGGTTTAATACAGTAAAAACTGAGTTTTTGCTGCCAGAAAGTACTGGCAACATTAACTATAGGTGACAGTGTTATCTCTGTACAAAATATCACAAGTTTTCACATATTCTAGCAAACTGTTTACTTTTTCTCTTCCTTTTATATGAAATACTAGATTCTGCACTTCATGTGCTTTTGAAGTCTTTATCTTGGCACATCTATGTTCTTTATGAATTATTGTTTAAATACTCTCTCATTTTTTAAAATTATTTTTGCTACGTTCTTCCAATGCTTAACACTTTATGTTTGGGAGGCAATAGTAACATGACTCAGATTGGTTAACATATTACTGTCTGGTACATACCTACTGAAGTGATACCAGATATTTTAAAAAAAATCTGAAAACCAACAAACTGCAAAACTCCAACCCCAAATTTCTAATTTCTTTCCAAGTTCTAGCAGTAACAGGTCAAGGAAACGCATTTCTTACTCAGGATTAGTGACAGACTGGTGGTAGTTGAATTCACAGACACCTATGGCCAAGAGTCCTTTGGAAATACGCCCAGCTTCTGCTAACATCATAGTCTGTATATGCACTGTGATACACCTACTATGGTATCAGGGTACTGAGCTTTGGTGGTTGTGCTTCTAGCAGAGGAGAGATCTAAAAAGAAAAGGAGAAATTGTTGCAATATGCTCTAAGTGTTCTCTAACATAACACCACTGGGAAACCAGGACTAGACCTCATATGCTCACTCCTACAAGCAGCTGTAAGAGCAAAGCTGTTTGTGCTCTGAGAAGTTTGTCATGTAAATAATATTTTTTTCTTTCTGTTTCAGCCTTAAACTGAGAACAGAATGAAATGAAACTTGCAAGTTAGTTGTGCAAACCACTAGGGTTTAATCCTGCACCTTTTGAAATTAATGTGAACATTTCTATAGCTAGAAGGTAAAAAAAACCCTAAATACTATTAATAGAGATATAATAATTAGCACTTATGGACAAGATTTTCCCTGTTTCTTCACTAGATGATGGCTTTCCTGGCTTAATTTTTCTCTTCCCACTTTATAGTTCTTCCTCAAATCCAAGTAGCAGCATTTGCTTTAAAATCTCCAGGTTGAATCTTCCTGCTCTTCTTTTTTTAATAATCCTTTACGGACATTTCACTCCACCTTTGTGCCTGTGTGTGTTTGTATCTTGAGGAAGAGCTGCTTCAGACAGTGAATTATACTAGTACCTTGTTTAATAACTAACCTAAACATTTGCCCTTGACATTCTCAGCACCTCAGTGCTAATTAAAAAACAATAAACAGAGACTGAAGGGAAACCGGGCAAAGTACTTATCCGTCCTCAAGGATTTAATTTGGGATCAGCAAGGCCGCTGACGGGAGAGGGAAGAGTGAATCGCAGGTAAGTCCACACACGAAGAGTGAAATGTTGATTTTTTTAAAACCCTCCACTAATAACCTGTGATTTAAAGGTCACTCCAGAAGAAGAATTAAGGTCAGGCCCTGCTAATCCTGCACCCGAGGCTGCCTCTCCTTTCGCCCGGTTCCTCCCGTACCGATGCCGCGGCGGGGCCGGGGGAGCCGGCCTGGGACTCCCCTCCCTGCCCGGCCACAC
>WEIT01003978.1:48365-60299 GCA_013389985.1 Dryoscopus gambensis | reverse complement strand
CCCAGCGAGCGGCGTGTGCGGGAGGGGCAGCGCCGAGCGCCCGTGCTCGGATCGTGCCCGGGGTGCGGGAGATGCGAGGCTTCAGTCAGCGAAAGGGGTGACTAGCTCCGTATCTGCCGTGGTATTGTCACAAAAGATCCCGAGTTTGAACTAGTTTTGATTATTTTTACCTTGTGGTGGCTTCCCTACACAGTGGGACACTGTTTGGGATCGAGTATCTTATAATTCTCCTCCGCCCCCATCTGAGAAGTCTCTGGTCTTGCAAAGTTGGGGCTTCCTAAACCAAAACCGGTTGCTACTTTGTCCAGCGTGGGGACGCCTGGGCTCGGACTCTTTCCATCACGCCGGCTGTGCTTGCGTGTGTCTTTCTCTAACACGTACTGATCTTCCCAGCGTCTTTCACGCTCCTTCGCCTTCATGCCACACTCCGCGTTGTGATTTCTTGATGCTCATTCGTACTTCACCTTTTTAGGTCTTTGATCACAGATTGTTGGGTTTTTTTAACGTCATTTCACTATTGCGTGGAGTACTTCAAAAACGAGTTGTGAATGATAAAAACAAGCTGCCTGTTGAATAATTTTCAGTAAATTCATTTGTAGTACGATAATGGTTTTGGTTTTCATGGGTGGTTTTATTTACTTTATGCCTGATAGCAACTTCTGGAACCCCAACAGAAACACCGACAAATTCAGCCAGCCTCCCCCCCCGCATCGTTTTCATCCCCATCCCTGTCCACACACACACACTTGCATTGGTAAATCATCTGTTCGGATTGCTGTGCTCTTTGGTTGGGTAAATCATGCAGGGACAAGATGTGTATTTTGGGAGGCAGAGCAAGGGACTGACTACATTCTCGGTGTGTTTTGTTTTCCTCTATTCTCTGAAGTCCTTGTATAGGTTCTGGGAATTAACTGATCTCATTTTGAGCTGGAATTACACAGGTTCCTTTGCTGCTGTGCTAATTTTTTTTCTGTTGTGTGCAGTAATATTTGAGGGTTTAAATGTTGTTTGGGATTTTGTTTTAAATAACATAAAATGAATTGTAAAGAAATGTTGGTTTCAGTCAGTTACCAGGGTATCTGCACAAAGTTTGGAGTGCTTTCTTTTCCTTCCCTGGTATAAATGGAAATTTATGTAGGAATGTCAGCTTCTGCGTGTCTCCTTAGCAACGTGAATCCTTTGCCCCTTCTCCCTGTCTCCTGAAATAGTATCCCCTTGATTACAGAAAGACTTTTTCAGATGGCTTGAATGGGGACCTGCTTCAAATCCCCCTCACCTCCACACACTTTACTGGGCTCCCCCCTCAATCCATCTCCCCGTCACGCATGCGTGTGTACACACACACACACACACAAAAGTGGGACGGGAAGAGAAGCAGGACAGCTTATGGAGCAGCATAAAAGGACACTAATCTCTCTTGTTCCTCTGTTGGTCACCTGTCTGTGGGAAGGTGGAAGATGAATAGGTGAAGATGGATAGGAATGAGATGTAGTTTTCGTTGGATGCTGTGTGTTGAAAATCTGATGTCCTCTGCTGGTGCCTTCTACTATCATGTGCACAAATTCCTGCCTATCCAGTTTTATTCAAGTTCCTTGAATGAGCTTTACCCCTTTTCCTCAAATACTTTCCAGTCTAGTTGAGGCAGGTTTCACAAGCTACTGTAGAAGAAGTGAATGATTGTTTTACTTTAGGCAACTGGAATAAACCCTTCACTTTCCTCACGTTCAGCACAGAGTACTGCATTCTGACCAGACCTGAAATATGAGAAACTGTACTGTTTTCCTCTTGCCTTCTGCTAGTGTGTTACAAAGCCATTAAAGCCAATAGGAGGGCTCCCACTAAGTTCACCAAGTTGGATTGGGCTCATATTTGTGAGACCATTTTGTGTGCCGGCGTTAATATTTTAAGTACACTTTCCTCCTACATTGTGAATCCAGCAGGCAATATTTTGGAGATAGTGGAGAGCTCCCACAGGGAAAGCTCTTTTAGCTTGATGCCAGTGCAGGCAGCTTTGCAGCTAGCTGTGAAAAGCAGTAGTACACACAGGAAGAAAAGGCATCTTCACTCATGGTTTTAAGAGATTCAGTTCATCATCCCTAGAAAGAGAGCACCTCAAGTGGCACCATCAAGGACAAGCTCATGCTAGAAGCTGTTAAAGCGTTTTTGAGGTTTAATTAAAAACTTTTGTTGTAATTAGATGTAGGACCCCTGACTGCTGTCAGAAGGGCAACTGGTAGTGGAAAGCAGAAGGAAATGCACAGAGCATGATTGCATTGGCTGTTGTAGCAGGGAATAATCTCGTTTTTCCTTGAGCATTGCTAGTGCTTGGAGCATGTGTTCACATTCATTCTTTCACTGTTCCAGTGGCTTTTTTTGAACTTGCAAGCTATTGTTTGTTCGCATACTACTTTTAGACTTGTGTAAGTACTTCACAATATTGATGGTTAAAGTACGTAAAATAGTGAGTCAAATTAATTTTTTGACATCTGAAAATTATAAAATATCACCTCTTAATTTGCGCTTTTTTTTCCGAAGTCTTTAGGATCTATGTAAATCACCCATTAGCAGCAACTTCAGGAGATGAAAAACTAACAAAATTGCCAGTGTGGAAAGCTTCATTATAAAATCTTGAAATTCAGAAATGCAGTTGTAAATCTCTGAAGTTTCACCAACTGTCTGGGCGTATAACTATTTCATGTGATCAAAGCTTACCTTGGCTAATGCACAAGTTGTCTTTAGACCAATTGTATTTTAAACTTGTGTGTCTTTGGAAAAAAATCTTTTTAGACCTTATTTGAAATGCATTATATCTAGTTTGTGATGGTTCATTTACAGATTTCTCAGGAGTTATATATGAATATTTATTCCTGTCACAGCATTAAAATTAAATTCATCCTGTGTAAAACTGCCTGGTGTATCTATACCTGCACAGGTACTTGTCTTCATCCTGCAGATTATTAACAGTAAATTTGAATTTGTGCAATAAACTGCAGCCATTATAGCTCTTTAAATCAAAGATACACAAATGTGATGTGGAAGAAATAAAGGGTTCCACAGAATCTAACCTGCAGGTAAACCTTGTCTATTTTGACTTAAATACATGTATAAGCTATTCTTAGAAAACAATGGCTTCTTTGCAGCCTTTCAGTTTATTGTGAAAACAGCATATATAAAAATACATTTTGCATGGTTTTGATTAACTGTGTTCATTCTGGTGAATGTGGGGGTATATGGCTTTGTTACTTTACAACCTGTGGATTTCTTTATGCATCATTCAGTTTCCTGCAAGAATATTATGCTCTTTTAGAACTGTCCGTGAATGTTTGAAAGACAAAACATTCTCAAGGAAATACATGCAACAGGGTCTCTGAATGTCTGTTAAACTTTGTGATGAGCAAACAATGAAGGTAAGCTTAGCTTATAGCATAGTGCAGTAAACAACTCAAATCTAGTTTTATGCTTGTAATTTTGTTCTAATTTGTTCTTAAAATAAAAACAGCATCAGAGACTGTTCATTCGGTAGCACTTCAAGGGGCTTAACCTTAATTACACATTACATGCAGATATCTGAATTGGCATGCCAGAATAGTCTCCTATGGTATCTCCTTGTTCAGAATCTAAGGAGCTGTTCCAAGGGGAAATTGCTAGCTGAAAAGCAGCTTCCTCATTAGAAGATCTGGATCATTGCTCAGATTTGATGTTGACATGTATTTGTAAAAAGCTCAGCAAGGCTGATAGTTTGCTATAAAATAACACAAGAAGAACTAATGTAATTTTACTAACCTGAAGAAGTGGCTCATACAATCTAAGGAGGAATTAATAAAGCATTCCTTCTGGTTTTGAAAACTGTAGTCTGTCATTTTGTGTATTAACTCTAATAATCATCCCCATCAGCACTTTATCTGAAGGGGGATATAAAATCAAAAGCCCTACTACTTCAAACTCAGTGTCTAAGACTGAGCAGGCTGATCTAACTTTGAAGTTGAGTCTGACTTGAAGGTTGGCCCTACTTTCCATGGGGAGCTGAACTAAAGGTCCTTCCCAACCTAAATTATTCTGTGATTCTATGATGACTGATACTCTTGTCTATGCCTGGTGTCTATCTGGCTTATTTAAACGGTGCAGAATGCCTTAACTTAAGGGGCTTAGCTACCCCTCACAGCAGCCCCTGATAGAATATTTTAAGGTATGCTTCTTCTCTTACAAATGGACCAGTTGTTTTAGCCTCAGACTCCCCAAGGCCATGGGAGCAGCAGATTGTGTTCAGCAGTCTGGACCTTTTGGTATGGTGGAGGCTACTATTGCAGCCACCCCTCTCCAGCCAGTAAGAGACATGGTTAGGGCACATTTGTGAGTTCATCTGATCAGGTCAAGAGCACTGTACACCTTATCAGTGATATTACTCTTAAAAAGAAAAGAGACCTGTACCTATAGTGGGTTATTGCTGCTGCTGTTGTTCACTGCGATTTAAAAATCATTAATGTATCCCATTGCTTTAAGTTTTGTTTATTTAATACGATGCTCTTGGAGGTAGGGATAATACAAGTAATTTTAATAGTTGATGAGATTTTTATATTTAGATTTGTACAGAGAGTGGCCTTGCCTCTGCTACTGATTTGTGGCCCAAGATGACCACATAAGATTGAGGGTAACAGGAGAATACAGCTGTATGGCTGTGTGTTTCACTTGTTCCACTTAAAGCCATCGTTCTGATGGGAAGTACTCCTCAAACTCTTTTAAATGCTAATTGTTTTTCCTAAGGAACAATGGAATGAGTTTTGAAAATTGCAGAAGATTGCCAGTTTGCTGGAAGAACATTGATAACTGTGGGAAAATAGTTACATTCTGGTTCCAACGCAAAGCATAGTACTTCAGATTGCTAAAAGGTAGTAGCTTATATAGAAGAGGTCAGAAATAGTGAGCTTTTTGTGAAAAGCTTGTATAACACCTCTCCCACGCTTCTTTCCTAATGGCAGAGTTCTAAGAGTTCCAGGTTTTTGTGAAGTTCTCGAAGTTGTGGGTGTATGCAGTTGTTTGAGGGGTTTTTATTATTTTTATTGAATGAATGAATATCCAGTAATTAAAATGACATAGTAGCAAGCTAATCTCAGAAGAATCCTGTGTATCCAATAGAGGAAAAGCCTGAGTACATGCTGTACTATTCTGTGAATGAATTATAGATTACATGATTTTCTGTAATGCTATGCTTGTCTTGAAGTCCTCTGTTGGCGAAAGTGATGTGCAATGCATGTTGCTTTTGAATGGTAAAATAAAACCTTATGCAATGGCACCACTTAATTCTTTATTTGAAGTTGTGCTGTGTTTAAAGGACTTTGTGATTTTAGAAATAGAGGTGGGCCACAGAGCAGACATACAACATACACCACCCCAACCCACATCTCTACAAAGTGCTTATATTTCATATAAATAAGGAATGCAAGCTTTATTCTTCAGGAGACCTGTGTGTTCATGGGCAGATGAGCAAGCACCTACTACATTCCAAGTTGCTCATGCATCTGCAAGCCCCCAGGCATTTGGACCATTTTGTTGTCTTGCTGTCTCTTTTACACATCAGTCGAGTTGCTTACCATATTTTTATATATATAACCAAAGTGTCCCCTGCACTCCCCGTGACATCTTCGGGTGGAAGGTGAGGGGCACTGCTTTCCATGGAGAGGTGAGCAGTCTGCATAGTGGCTGCCTAGTTATTCCCCCAGGCTATCAAGCACATCCTTTCCAGGCTAGGAGGGTAGGTGGTAGAGCACCTACTGCCTGGAGCATGCTGCCAGTGGGCTGTTATCTCGCCTGGAACAGAGTCTCTTCTTTCTCTCTCATCTCAGTTATCTTGCTCTTGGAGAAGAGGAAAGCCATAGGAGGAGCCCAAGTGAGAGGGTTGCAGCTCTCTAGGTGGCTGCTAAGGCCTTTTTCCTTCAAAGGTGAGAGAGCCCCGAGTCTGGGCTGCCATGCAGTAATGGTCAGCATTCTTGTGCATCAGGGAAAGGTGCATAAACAGCAACGGAGTGTTGGAAGGGACGAGTTAGGTAAGAGGCTCTCTGAAGCAAGACTCATATTTGGATTCCCTTATACGAATTTGTTCATGGACCTCATAAATCATTCTGCAGCTTGGGTCTAGCAGACAGAAGAGGAGAGCAGTTGCAACCTACCCTAGCAGTCAAGAAATCCCGCCGGCAAAAGGGAGCAGAAGGGTTGAGGTTAGCGTCTGGAGCCAGAGCTGGGAAGCACAGACCTTGCAGCTTCTGAGAAGCTCTCTAGCCCCTGGTGTATGGCAGCTAAGGAGGCATCTGCCTTTCCTCCTTCACTGGTCGGCTGCCATCGTTATCCATTAGCATTCAGCGCCTCTGTAAGACACAGAGTCTGCACCAGAAAGCTATTTTTTGGATGTCTCTCTGCTTGTTCTCTTCTTCTTTGACTGATTCTAAGTGACTCTCCACTCAGCATCAGGAACACTAAATCATCCTACTAGCCTCTTGTACAGTAAATGCAAAATGACTGATGCCTTGTGTGGAGCCTCTGAATTATCCTTAGGAGGCACTTAGGGATTTTGGCACCCAGCATAAAATGCTTAAATTTCTCTTTGGGTGTTGTCAGTGTCCTGGTGAATTAGAGCTATGGGAAAGTCTTCCTGTTAATTCCATGGGTGATGTGCAGCACTTGGGTTATCGAGGGCTTTGTCCCACATGGACACTTGTGCTGCTGTGTGTGGATGAGGACAGATTTCTTAGGGAAAATGTCATGTCCACAAATAACTTCTTTTTAACATATCTGTGACTTCACATAGCTATTTCATGTGTTTAAAGTTATGGCTTTTAGAAGGAAGCCTTGGTGTAAAGTGAGTTCTCTCATAAGGAAATGATGCTTTCAGCCAGAGGTGGCTGGTTCTTGTAGCTCTGGTAATGGTTTTTAAGTGTCTGAGTGACTTGAGTAAGAAGTCATGCACAAGTAATTTTCATACTTCAGAAAAATCTTAATCCATAAAATAGAAAGGAAATATAAAAGCCAGAGTATGTCTGTGCAGCAGCCAGCACTAATAAACATACTATACTAATCAACAAGCAGAAAATACTTAGTCATTGTCATTGTTATATGGGGCTCCACTGTGAAAAGCTGGGGCTTAGAGCAATTTTTGGAGGTTTGGTGTGGATCTTGCTAGGCAGCGCTTCTGTCTGCCGTGTGCAGAAGGGTCCATTGCGGGATGCCAAGGGCTGTGCCTGCAGGCTGGCTGTGCAGGAGCAGAGTGTGGACCCAGTAACCTACAGGCACTGGGCTTCCCAGCTTTAGCCAGCATCCCCTTCACCCGGAGCAGAGTTCTTCTGAGCAGCTCTTTGAAGACCATCATTTGGCTCGGGTTGAGGCTGCGAAGGTGACCTCTGTGGAGTGATTTGATGTGAGAACTTAATGGCTCCTGCTGTACCTCAGCTTTTCCACAGAATTCAGTGGACCTTCGCCTTCCACAGATGCCTCTGCTCGTGATCCTGCTGAAGAAAGAAGAAATCGTACTGATCATGCAACCAAAGCACTTTTAGCAACTAGAGTTTTCCTTTATGCTTTTAGATATACACTACACTTAAACCTTTGGTGGCTATTTGATATCTAAGTTTGAATATGAAGCAATTAGGAATATCTCTACCTATCCTATTTATTTAAGATGATTGTTATGATACTCAGTGGGTTATATTTAATTTCTTATATCTGGGTGCCTCAAGCTTTTCTGCTTGACACATTCTTTCAAAATCATTATTCTTGATTTTAAAAGCTGTATTGCAATTTCTTAGAGTATTTATTGTCTGAGGGCAGGTACTTGATAAGTGGAAGCTTTCCAATGAATTAGAAAAACTTACCCAAGTGTTGTGTTTTTGTTTCTTACCAAGATTTTGTTTAGTGCTAGAAGGTCAGTCATTGCCTTCATCATGTAACAGCTGCATGCATTTTGGTACTTCAGCCTTTATGAGGAGAAGCCTTGGTGGAGAGCCGTTCTATGGAAGAAAGGAAAATAAGATTGTTTCTTAAGAAATTAATTCCGTTCACATGCACTGTCTGAAACAGCCCTAAACACAAATGCTTCACGTATTCCACAGTATGTTTCTATGCCCGCCACTTCTTCTTTTACATGGTAGAATACCTTGTCAAAAAAAATAATTTTGGGATACCTGGCTGAAAACATGACATCTACACCAGCCTTTTGCATTGTTCTTTCTAGCGTTAAAGAAAGGACCTAGTTATTAAAATACACATTTCAGGACTTTGATGTGTTTTATTCTTTTTTTATGGCTTTCCCTGATTTTACCCTAGTAATGAAGTATTATTTCATCCAAGAAATTGATCAAATAGAGCTGCTCTTAATTAAAAATTACAGCTTAAAGCCTTGGGTCATTTCTTTTGAGGCAAGAAGGGAGGAGAGTTAGAAATTTCAATGTACAGGTGACACTGTGCCTCTGGATCACTAAGAAACAGGCAGAATTCCCAAATAGCCAGGAGACCAAGCTGTCCTCCAGAAAGGTGCTGACTGTTGTATGAGGAACTAACTGAAAAGAAACAGTATCATCATGGTTTGGGGGCTTCTTTTTTTCCCCTGAAGAAAGTAATTTTAATAAATTGTTCACCAAATATGTATTGGAAATATGTGTTAAGTGCCTAGATTCATATTTTTATATATGTCCAAATACTGAAACCCACATTCCCAAACTAATGGGCAGATTGTTATACTTAAAAATATGCAAACACTATAATCGCTGTCAGAACTGCAGTACATATTTTTCATGGTTATAGATATTGAGAGGCTTCTTTGGGATTTTCAGACCTAAAAATAGGATACATTAAGTGAGGTTTTCCTTAAGAAATCTCTCGAGTTACTTAACAATTGTCAAAAATGTCTTAATTCTAGTTTGGATGGGATAGGTAGCACTGTTAGTGTAGTTCTTAATGTATCACAAAAATGGTGGAACACTGAAAAAATCTAAAGTTACCTAAACGAACAAAGCAATCTTATTTGGGCATGGCATGAGGTCAGAGTGCTTTTTAAAGTCTAAAAATTTATTAACATTTGTGTGAGTTTAACTAGTTTTTTTACTAGGTCCTAATATTTTTCTTAGATAATGGATGTGTAATTTAAAAAACTGTAGTGGTGTACAGTGAAAAAGACTGATGTGCACTCTTTAAGTGTAACCAAATTGTGTTTTGAATGCAGAAAAGTAATAATTATCATCTATAAGGTCCCATTTTACTTGTGTTTTTGTGTATTACTGTCTCTGTGAGAATGAGCAGTCTCACTGAACTGCTGAGTCTCCTGAACTTACAGTTCTTATTAGTCACTTACTTGCAAGATTAGTGCATGCCTAGAAGAGGTACAAGCATATTTTGGATACTCTAAAGTAGGTTTATGATGTTTATGTTCTGTGTACCGGTAGCACTATGTAACGGAACAATCTGCTGATGCCATTTTGATGCTGTGTGTTGTAAATCACTCTTGGGTAGTCTGAGGAACGCTACAGATCTTTATTGCAGAAAAACTGTGTTTGCTGTATGTGTTTATGTTGTAGCTATCTGATTTACAGGGTGTTCTGCCTTCAGAGGTAGTGGTTCTATTTTCTTTGGATCTTTCATTTATTTTGTGTAAAGTCCAGTGGCGCGGATTTAAAAAAAGATAATTGTTGTTAAGTAGAAAACCCATGCAGAAGATTTTGCTTTCTTAATCCAACTTTATTTTGTCACCAGATCAAATGGCTTTCGGAATTGAAAGTTAAGATTTTTCCAAGATGATAAGGAGATTTCAACATGTAGTTACTATGGTAGCCAGTATAGGAAAGTTTAGTCCTGTATTCTTTGTGCAGTTATGTCTGACCTTCACGATGTTCTTCAACCCAGGTCCCACTCAGCTGCAGCTCAAGGCAAAGGCTGGTAGTGTTGTGTGCTCCTGTGAAAGGAGCTAAAATAAACAGGCAATTCCAGACATTGTGGCCCAGAGCACAACATTCAATACGTGGTCCCCAGCTGGCAGCGAGGAACAGTAAGAGCCTTGGTTTTGTCCTGCTGTCAGCATCACTGAGTAGGTTGTCTTACTCAAGAAATTAATTTTGTTTATCCAAGTCAGTTCTTTTTTAGTTGGGAGTGTGGGTGTCTCCCAACACTCATTTGTCCTTTTACCTCCCACATCAGTACTATAGTAAGGTAGTTTGTTTATTTTTTAACCTTTCTAAAATCTGCATATGTATATTTGTCCTGAAAGTTAAACGATATTCTAACCCCACACTTTTATCACCTTTGCTTAATTTATTTTCAGTTGTTTGGTTGTTTCTTTGGTGGTTTTGGAAAGCATTAGGATACTCAACTTACATTCCTTTTATTTGCTACTCCAGTGTTGTATACCTTCCCTTTGCATTAGACTTTGGCATCTGATCAATGCAAAGACAACATTTAATATTTTATTATTTGTAGTGACTTTCAAAAAATTTTAGTTTCTAAGTTTTCCCATCTGGCCCTTTGATTTATGTCATCAATTTTGTACGGCTTTGAACTTTGGTGTGATATGGATTTATGTGGCTGGTCTTTGTGTCTGTGTAATTTTCTAGTGCAAGGATTCCTTTCATATTGTTCCAAAGTGGTCCATTCTGTTTATTTATTTTTGTATTTTATAGCTGTAATGCACTGATATTGGAAGAATCCTTTCTAAATCATCAGTACACTAACAACTTGGTGTTTCTGAAGGCTCACGTTAATATTAAAAACCACTCTCCAAAACATCTCTGTCCAGTACTAAAATCATATTTCCATCCCAGTAATGATAGTATAGCAGTGGGACACACACCAAACTGACATTTGCTTGCATGCTGATGATAGAATGAAAGATTGTTCCCAGCCTAGGGGTTTAGTCCAGTAAGAAAACAAGGAGTAAAGTAGCTTGGAAGGTTGAGTACTTAGTAATTAAATTATTAGTAAAGAACATGCCTGAATTTCTGAAAAGAATGAAAATAAGTGTGTGTACTTGCACAAACACACCTTTAAAATCACTTTCTTTTCAAGCAATGCTTTTATAGCTCTTCTATTCACTTTCTTCTTTTAATCGCCTTCATCCTTTTTCATATAATATGTGAAGGCTTTTTGGTGATAATAGCTGCCAGCATTCCATTTGCAAACTCCACAGCTGCACTGTCTGTATCTTCAGCAAGTTAGATTCCTCTTGAAACTGGATCCATTGTTTACTTAAAACAGCCCTTTTTACTCCTTTCCAAAAGAGGATGTTCATTTTTGTTGTTGTTGTTTATTTTAGTAACCTTAAGATATTTATTTTGTAAATTTATTTTGGAAATAATTAATCTTATTTTCTTTGAACTGTGTAATGCATTTGGACATTGTATTCTGAGTATCACATGACTGCTAGTATTTTCAAAGTAGTGAGATGCAAAGGATCCGTAGGTCCTTTTCCCATGAGCTGAATTTATATCATCTTCCTTCAGCTAGTAAGCAGTAGTGATAAGCAGTAAATAGTGATCAGATTCTTTTTCTTGATGCCTGCTACTGGAGAGAGGAAAGGTCTTAGATATTCTTTTGGGAAAAGAGACAGCCCAAAGCCTGTGCCTTTCTAAAATCCCACAGAAGCTCTTAAGTTAGATCTTGGATGTTGTATACATGCATCAGGGCCATCAGCTTACAAATGGATTTTGATTTATGTGATTTAAGACTGCAAATATGTTGTTTATAACTGCATCCATTATATATGAGAATAACTAGATAATACACTGGGCCAAGTGCAGAGGTTGCTTTTGGGGGAAGAAAAATTGACTTGAGGATAACTGACACTTTAAAATGGGCTTGAGATTTGACTGGGTCTGCAGCTAATGATTGTTACTGCCTTTAGAAAGTCTTGACTTCCAGCTATCTTTTAGTGTTGAATATATATATATATATATATATATATAC
>WEIT01003978.1:14632-40299 GCA_013389985.1 Dryoscopus gambensis | reverse complement strand
CTCCGGGACGCTCTGGAGTTCAGTCTTTACTACTGTGGCAGAATATTCCATATCGGCAGTCTTTGCAGAAACAGTGGTGATTAATTAGATTAGATGGAGTGAAATGACAGCTTGACATGGAAGGGATTGCATGGCAATGCCTGGAGAACAAAAGAGATAGGAGGAAAACTTGTATCCAGTTATTTCACAGGCACCAAGAGAGCATTTGTAACTCTGCTTTGTTTCCTGAGACTGACTCAAGGCGGATATTCAGTATATAGTTAACTCAGTATCCTTCTGAACAGCTGCGTAGTTCTGCTTTTATTTAGCAGCATGGACAACATTGTAGTTTGGTATGGGGATTAGATTAGTGCCGAGAAGCCCACTGTGAGAGGATGTTTATACTTTTCTAAGAGGATGGTGTTTTGGGGCTGGCATCACGTGGCACTTTGTCTGTGCTGACAAGAAGGTACAAGGCTGAACCCATATCGTAGCCACTAATTTATCAAATTGCTTTTCTTTATGTGGAGTTTGAGTGAAAGCAACTGTCAGGCCTTAGGCAAATGCAAATGAATGGTGTGTGCTCTGCAAGTCACTGGCTGTTAATGTGAAAGGTGATCAGGCAAAACAATTTGCAAATATGAATGCCTAAAGACAAGGTTCTTGATTCACATTTGAGTCAGAGATCTGATTTTTAGTCTCAACATCGGCTTTTCCTCTTGAAGGTAATGCAGTCTATTAGGACCCACCTCTCAGACTCCTCAGGACCTTTGCGTTTGGGCATCTGCTACATGGATTTAGGTACCTACCTTTAGCTTAGGTTGCTACTGCAGTGTCTTTCTCCCCTTTACCATTGCAAATTTTGGCAAGCATCATGTTTCTCAGAACTGAACTAAAGGTAAATGCAACTTTGTGCTGATTTTCTTTTTTTTTTTTAGCCACAAAAAAGATGCAAGTCTGTGTCTTGAGTGTACGTACGACAAATTAATAATTTTGTATGTTGTGCTTGTGTCATGTCACGACTATTTAAGTTGTTTGACTTTATCTCACTAGCAGAATGATTCTCTCCCACAACAAACCTTTTTTGTTTTCTTCCAAATATATATGAATAAATATATATATAGCAAACTTGCAAGCAGGGCTAGTTATTTGTATTTTTTAAGCTTAAAGTATACCGTCCGGTGCTGACAAGTACCCAGCACCTCTTCTGGATTTCTTGCACAACTTCGTTTAGCTTTTGTAAATTTTAAAAACAAATATAGAGAGACCTATGTGTTTGAAATATAAATGATATATATGGATTAGCATGTAACTGTATAATATTAAACATGCAATGAACTGACTGGTAAGTGAAATCTAATCTTATGGCTAGCAATGTAATTTATTCAGACTGTATTTTTGTACAGCGCAGTGCACACTAACCTATTGCCTCTGTGTCCTCTATAATGCCTAAAACTGTGCCTAGAAATTTCATTTATGTCTTTCAAGGAAAAAAAAAAGAAAAGATGACTAAATGCTTCATGTTGTTGATAGTATTGGTTTTTCTGATGTTGTTCTTTATTTATTTTTGAGAAGTGTATGGTATGTTTATTAAATGAATCCATCAAAATATGGTTTGTTTTAAATGGTCATTGTTAGCAGGGAAAGACAGATTTTTTTTAGTCTAAACTTTTAAGTTTTCAGTTTTAATACCATTTCTGCATTTCACGATTTTTGTAGCTTACATAAAGTTTTATGTGGAAAAGTAACTGAAATAAAAAAAAAAATTGTTACACTAAGAAAATGTGCCTGTTTTGCTCTGAGTAGATGTATGCAGCTCAGGTGGCATGGTTTCCTGAGAAGGAACAGGCTCCTTAGGCTAATGAATATTCCTGGTATTTAGTTATTCCATGCTAGAGGAGTCTTATCAAAATACACAGGGGGAGAGAGGGCGAGATGGAGGGGTGTCATTGGCATGTTCCTGTATCTCACCTGGCCATAAAGCAGCAGCACAGGGTGTGTTTCTGGGTGTCACGGAGCCCACACCACCTTTATAAAGATGCAAGTATTGTAACACCAGAAAACCAAATGCTTTAAATGTAAATCACAAGGCCATGTGTTGAAATGGGAATCTGTACTGAGCACCTTGTTCCAGGGGGGGAATTTAATCATTATATACAGGTTTCTTTTTCACATTTCCAATAACTAATACTTTTGTCTATTTTGATTCTGAAAGCCAGGTTACTTTTCATTGTGAAAAAATAGATGCTGTTTTTGAACCTGAAACGTGGTGTGGCAAAAATGGAAAAGCATGTTTAAAGGGCTAAAGACATGATAATGTGTTTTTTCTACTCTTGGGTAATGTATCTGCTGCATCCCTGGATACCCCCCAAGTGGGTGGGCAGCAACCTGAGGCTGCCTGCAGAAAGCAAGAGGAGAATGGGAGGCAAAAGCCTTGCTTGGCTTCAGCAGATGAGTGCTGAGTGAATACAGGGATGGGGTGCACAGAGTGGAAATCAAGTTTTGGAAAAGGAATTCAGAGTAGGGAGCGAGCATGATGGGGGTGAACAAGGATGGGAGGTGCCTGAAGCTTTGTTTTCTTTTGAAATGCATTGAGGGAGGATGTTCATAGGGAACTATGAATCCACAGTCACTGGGAGTGAGGGATCAAGTCTGGGGTGATGACAGCAGGTGTTAATGATGGACAGGAGCCAGGGACATGTTACTGCTCATGATGGGTTCATCTTGGTGGAAGCAGCAGATGCCAGGACAAAAGGAATGGTGACTTCCATGTTTCAGGAGTGGTGTCTGAGTTGGGTTCAGTTCCTGACTGCTCTGCAGATTCTCTGCCTTGCAGCCTCCTCCCTCTCTCCAGTGAGAGGGGAGGTGATAATTCAGCACCTTTCTGTCAAAGTGAGAATATTGGGACAGGCAGCTGAACTGTTTTGGGTATCTGATTGTGGTTACTTTGTGGTACCCTGTATGTTGTGTCACACTAACAGGTCTGTAAAACAGGGCAGAAGGGAGAGGAGCTATCTGTTTACCTTCTGCACTCTGGAGGGGATCTAATCCTCTGCTGAAAGGAGACTGCCCTTCCCCGCAGTCAACCAGGCATGGATAAGGTTTTGGAGTTCAGGGTACAATGAACAGAGGGAGCAGAAGAAAGTGTTAAACAGGGAGCCCACTGGCTCAGGCTGAGGTAAGAAGCCTGCCTGTAGAAGAAACACTCCCAGAGCTAAGCCTCACGGGTGACAAAGACACACAAAAGATCTTAGTTTCATTCCCCTGAGAGGAACCGGACTGCAAAGCAGCTTTGGAGACTTTTGTGACCTCAAACCCTTAATGCATTCCCACTGAATGTGAGCTTCCTGTGGTGCTTTTGCCCTTGTAGGTGCCTTTGGTCACTATGCACCTTCTGAGCATCTCTTTGCACCGCACTCTGCAGCACTGATAAAACCCTGTCCTGAGGGGAGATGTGGCCCTCTGTGCTGTGACACTGGAGCTGGGCAGGACACGGAGGGATTCGGGATGCTCCTCAGTCCTGCCGCAGATGAAGATTAGATGCAGACAGCTGTGTCTCCTGGTGAATATGAAACCAGCTGTAAGCGAGATAAATCGTAGCGGTACCATGGGGTACAAAAGAATTTCTGCAGTGGCAGACAAACCTTGGTATATAACAATAATGAATGGATTCATAAATGCTCTCCTAAATATGAGGAGTACTTTCTGATTCAGAGCTGCTGTGGGCTTAAAATACCTTTGTCTTCAGGCTGGTGTCACAGCAGGCAGAATCAGAGCCATTTTCTTAAAGTTTTTTCAATGAGAGCAAGTCAAGTTTTTTTCTCAGCAAATTTAATAATACTGGAATTATTTAAAATACTTAAATATATTCAGGTTGTGAAACTGCAGTTCTTCTAAAATAATTTATTGGCTGGTACATCTCTTTTAGGTTTTGGTTTCTTTTTTCCCTTTCTACTACTTATCTATTTTTCACATCAGTCGGAAAAAGAAAACTGAAAGGTTTGAGCCACTTGGAAGTTAAGAGAATAGGAGGGCAAGGCTGAATATTGTACTTATTTTGGATTAACGGGACTGTGGGGGGACTAATTTCAGCTCTATCAGCAGATAGCTCTGTAATAAAAATGTCTGAAAAAAGGTGAAATGAATAGCAGCTGAGAAAAGGCCTCTCTTTCCTAAACACACACACTTTGTTTCTATCTGTTCCCATTTCTTCCCTTGATGCTACAAGAAAAGAAAAATTTATTTCAGGATTTGTCCTGGTTATCTTTTGAAGTAAGTATGCTTGCTGCAAAGCTGTATAACAAAGTAGTTGTTAAACTAATATCAAGAATTTCTAATGGAAATGTTTAGAATACGTGATTTCTGAGACCTAATTGGAAACAACTTAAATTATTATATCAATAAAATTTGCTTAAGGGAAAACCAAAAGGGATTCATGTAATGAAATAGAAAGTTCTAGCTGGAGAAAATTATTTTCACTGTGGAACACCTGAGAAGCTTTGCAGATGTGGTATTAAAAGAAACACTGCTGAATTTTTCTGAATCTTTTAACACATGGACATTTTAACATAAAATATCATGCAGCTTGCAAAAGGAACAAGCAAAGATATTCTGAGAAGCATAAGTGTGAACAGATTGTTGCTCCATTTGTTTGAAAACAACCCTTACCTGATGGAAGTGCAGTGCCATTATACTCCCTTCCAAACATCTTGTAATTCTAACACAGCTTATTTTTATGGCTGTTTTTAAAGCTGTAAGAGTGCGACAACACGGGGGTTTAGGCCTTGGGTTTTAAAATGCCAGTTCTCTTGGGAACCAAAGATGCAAATCCAAACTTCACTCAGCTCCTGCCTTCATCCTGGCAAAGTAGATTTGATGCTGTTTGCAGCTTCTGATTCTTGAGTCTCGTGGACTAAAGCTGAACCCCCAAGAGTTTGGCTGTTCTGTGTCTCTACAAAAGCAGTCTTTGCAGCAGATGTGGGAAGAGGGGGTTGGGAGGGAGCCATTCCAATTTTCTCACAAGTTCTCACTCTGTCCCTGCAGTAATTTGCAGACCTGTGCATGT
Organism: Dryoscopus gambensis; assembly: GCA_013389985.1. Lineage (NCBI taxonomy): Eukaryota > Metazoa > Chordata > Aves > Passeriformes > Malaconotidae > Dryoscopus > Dryoscopus gambensis. The sequence continues at coordinate 35,255 of WEIT01003978.1, read as the reverse complement.
CTGTGGGACACGACTCTCCAAGCGAGGGGGGGGCTGTGATCCAGCACCGCTGCTCCTGGAGAGCTCTGGCCAGCAGCTCTCACACTGTGAACCCAGGAATGTCGGAGTTGTCCCTTCTTGGGTTGGTGAAGGTTTGTGCACGTAAAATGTGAATTGGTAAAGGTGTAACCAGCTGTCCTGGTGGTGGCTGACCAAGTCCAGACCCCATTAAAAAATGAAGTTGTCACTAGGCAATTCTCAGGGGCACATGTGTCTGTAAGAAATGACTGACACTCACACACTTCAGTTGATGAAGCTTTTTACACATAAAAAAATTTTCTGAGGAAATAAAATATTTTACAATGTTGGCAGAGAAGAATATGTAACTCTCATGTCTTAGACTTATTCTACAAACAGAGAAATGGAATATCATTGAACACATGTACATGCTTTGAAATATATACACTTAAAAAAATCAGAATATATCAGTGGAGAATATAGAATGCCATTCTAGAATGTTGTTCACACTTAGTTTTTAGCAGAGCTTAACAGAACATAAAGTAGATGGTCATCTTAATAAGAAATTAGCAACAGGAAGAAAAAAAATGAGAACTTCACAAACAACTAGCAAGCATAAAAGTTTCATTGTTCATGAGCTACACACCTTTTCCATAAAGCGGTAGTTGGAGAAGAATGTTTTCTCAGATTTGTGTTTTAATGAGGAATTTTACCTTATTTTCTGAGAAATCAGAGTAGATACAGGTTTTTTGCTTACAGTTAAGCTTTTCACACCTCTGGTTCAATTTTGTGGGTCTCATGCAGCTGAAGCTCCTGAGAATAGTTACACTAGTTCTTTCAGAGATCCCATTTTTAGTACTGCAGCAAAAGTTTACAAAAAAGTCAGATCAGCAGCCTCTGCCTCCCAACACAGTCACATATATGGGGAATTCAAAGCAGGGTTCTCTAGAAGCTGCTAATTGCCTGTCAATCATCTGCTACACCAGCAGTTCACACGTTTTTGCTATCGACCTAGCAGATTAATAGTATAACCCAAACAAAGGAACAAAGGCTAAACTGTTCAGTTGGGAAGGGTACTGTGTGGTCTTTTCAGGCCAAGATTAACAGAGAAACAGAGAAATGGTGTTCTTTGTAAAACTAAAGCTGCAGTGACCTTAACTCTGGCAAACAGACTGAATGAGTTCAGCAGTATTTGCCAGCAAAACCTGAAACAGCAGTGCTTTAAAAGAAAAAAAGAAAAGAAAACAAACAAACAAAAAAGAAAACAAAAAGAAAACCCCCAAACCCTATATTGAAAAATCTTTATAAGCAAAATGAAGTAAAATTAAGAATAAATTGGTTTAACTTTTAGGAGTCAGCAGAATGCTAAAATGATTCACAGAGCAGTGCTAGAAGCTGTTGACCATTATGCTGAAAGTATTTTTAGTATCTGTGAGAGCCTATTTTCAGGACAAAAACCAGCACTGTTTAAAAAAAGAGTGTTTAAATTTTCCTCTGCAATCTTTGGGACTTGTATGCTTGGATGGGGTCAATCAGAATAAGGGTACTATTATTACTGAAATTGATATTTTTTTAGTTACTTGTATATTCATCATAGCTAGGCATTCCAACTGAGACTAAGCCTCTGTTGTGCTAGAATCAAATGAACGACAAAGGAGAGCCCCTGAAAATTTCCAGTCCCTCTATACTGTGGAGTTTCCAGTCAAATTCATAATTAAGATGGCAGTGAGATCTGTTCTCTAAGTAGGGCAGTGCTGGTTGAAGAGAATTGTGACTTTTGTGAGGAATGGCTGCTCCAAAAAGTGTTTTAGCCACCTTTATTGGCATTTACTTGGTATTAATTAGTTACCATCTGGAGGGAAAAGCTCTTTTCAGGCTAAAAGAGAGAATGTAGAAAATGGCCCTCTGGTCTTTCCTGATTTCTTGAGGCAGTGGCCTCAACAAACTGTACAGTGGATGAAAATGTGGAAACTAGGTTATATTTGAAAATAGTTTGTTAATAATTCTTGCAATTTTTGGTCTGAAAAATGCAAGTCAGATAGCCATCCTGAATGTTTGGCTTTGAAATTGCATGATAATTTAAATTATCTATGTGACTCATAGTGCCACCATTTTTGTTCCCTGATTCAATGCACAACACTGAGAAAAGAATTTCTCAATCGCACTCCTTTGGGTGGATTCAATTTTTGTTTTCTGTGAATATTCTGTAATACTAATTTGAAAATTTTTGTAGGTAGAGATATTCAGTTCAGAAAACTCATTCATTTGCCTATAAAATTTTGATGAGTTACAAGGTACCCACTCTTCTTTAGTGAAGGATGCAATTAGTACTATTTCATTTTGTAGTCATAAAAAAATAGGGAACTTTAAGCTTGGAATCAGAGCCAGGAGACTTTCAACTGCAGTCAAAAAAACTAAAGTAAGGGCATATATTAAATGCAGGTAGAAGAATATCTCAGATCTTAGAAAATCAATTGAGAAGTAATGAACATTGATGAACATATAAAACTTGCAGAAAGTCTCATTTATTCATTGTGAGCTTCAATAAAGGACATCTCATTTGTCTGCTACAGAGCTGGAACAGGATGGATTACATGACGTAGTGAATATTTTGCTTTGTGTTTTATTGATCTGAGTGGGAAATACAGATTGCACTGTTGAGTATGAACTGGATTCAAAACCACTAAAGTCAATGAAGAGATTTCTTTTGGTTGTGGGGGGTTTGGAGCAGCTAACATCTGTGAAGTGTAAGTTGCCCAGTGAAGAATATTCTCTCTCTGGCCCACATGACCCGTATCAATTCCCTACCCTCTTCTTCTATGAACCTAAGCATATAGAACAAAACTAGTCTTTAATTTCAGAGGTGCATGCATGTATCCTCCTGCCTTGACTTCCATGTCTGCCTGTAGAACGTGGGCTTAAAAAAGTAAATTTGGGGCAGAAATAGTTAGATGCTAGATGGAAATTTTGTCCACCATACTGGAATGACACTTCCCAGATATGGGTGTCACCCTAAAATTAACCTTAAATGCTAATCTGAATTATAGCAAATGAATTGTGCATGGACTAACAGCCCCCAGGATATAGTTGAAGAAAAAAACATTGTATTTCAGAGACCAATCACTGGGTGCTGGGAAAGAGATGGGGGCCATCAGAAGGGGGGGTCCTCTGTCCCTATGACTGAGTCTGGTTAGAACACCTCCAACAGGCAGAAATTTCTTTTTCTCAGCCATCTCCCCTAGTGTTTGAAGAGTCTAAAGCTAAGCCTAACACTGAGGAAGACAGAGACCTCCCATGCCAAAGTGCAGAAAATGGGGAATGGATGCTGTCTGCAGAGACACCGATTTTAAATATATGTGCTCTACTAGTTTTTTGTTCCACTGATATTTTGAGGTAGATTTTTTTCCAAGAGCAAATGCACATTAGGTAATATTTGGAAGAGCTACTGAGCTTGACTTCCAGTTGCATCTGATTCTAACAGCAACGTGAATCAAAACTGCAGATTCTTCTTTGCAATACATAAACAAAGACCATGAGATAGCTTTTTTTCTCTTTCACCTGGTTTTTTTCCCACTTTTATTTCAAGGTATTGCAAAATTCTTTGTACCCCAGAGCAGCAGGACAAATCTGTCCTGATACTTGAAGGGGCACAAAGAATGTGGGATTCAGCTTCTGTATGGTACAATGTGCCCTGAAATACCAGTAAGATAAGAAAGATGTAATATTCTGTGTGCAAGTGACAAATTTATCACAAAACATTAAAAATCACAAATATATTCTCTGTCCTCTGATTTTGACAACTGCAGTTTGCCTTTGGGTATTCATGATCAAATATTCTAGCTAAAGATATCCATATGCATATTTTAAAAAAAACCTTTAAACAGGCATTAGAAATCTCTCACTATGCTATTTAGTCTTTGCTGAGACTTTATAAGTCCCGCTGAGCTTTGCTTCAGTTTTGATATAAGTCATAAGTGATGTTTAATTTCTTTTAGAAACTGATGAGGTTTCAGATATGTGCTGGTTTTGGAGGGAGTGTAAATTAAGGTGGCTGATGAACATGTGGCTACTTGTACCTCTTCTGCTGTATAACTCAGTTGCAGAAATGCTCTTCTGGCAGCAACAGAAAGTGCTGAATGTGTTTGTAATGTTTGCTTAATGACAAGGAGAGAGAGAGAAGGAAGGTTTGGACTGCTGTGGGGAAGAGGATGCTTTTGGCAAGACGAGTGATTGCATTCCAGAGCTGGTTTTCAGCAGGACTGTGGGTGGCACAGGCAAAGCTTTTCACAGGAGACTGGGCAATATCCTCTACCCAGACTCTGATGCTGCTCCCCTTGCCAGGGCTGCTAAGAAACTAGAGATATGGTCAGATTTATATAAGCTGTCACAGAATTATATTTTATCACTTTCTTTGGTCCACACAAAAGCCCTTTGTCTCTGCTGGTTTGTACATTTCTTGCAGCTCATTGCCATCAGTCATGCATGGGGGGAGCTGAGTGTGTTAGATGCTGGGCAGCCTCATCAGACAAGAGGAGACTCCATGAAAGCTCCTCACCTCAAGACTTAATTTGGATTTCAAACATGAGCGCTCACAAACAATATAAAATCAATCACCTTAATTGTCAGTGTAAACTACAGTCTGACCCTAAATTTCCTTTCTCTTTGGTGTCTCTTCAGCAAAGGCAGAGAATAGACCAAACTTTTAATTCCCTTTTTTTGCTTTTTCAATACTTCTTGAGTATTTCAATGTGCCATAAGCTGCATCTTTAGATCTTACATACTTTTAAAATTTCCCACTACTATGGCATACAATGAATTTCTTGCGCTTCAAGTCTTGAAACGATTAAAATCCTGCTTCTGCTTATCATGTTCTGTACGTGACAGGTGAGAAGGCAGCTTAACCCCTTTTTAGTCATGGATCCAGTAGTAACAGTCAAGAGAAGTGGGAAAGATTATATTTGACCCCATATGTTGTGAATATCTATAGTAAGCTCAAATACCAAGATATTAGCAGCTTCTCAGAGTATCTATTCCTGGTGTAGTCTGCACATTAATTTTCTGGGAACGGTAAAGAAAATTGTTTTCTCCATAGGTTTTTATGGGGCCAGAGTGATTTATTCACCTTTCTTTCAAAAGGCTTGCGGTCTGTGAGGTCTTGAACCACCCTCAAAAGACTGCTAATGAACAATGTGAAAAATGGAGTAAAAGCAAGGAAAGCAGATAAAGCAAAGGAAATTACTATTATTACCTTTTATAAAAATTATTACCTCTTATTACCTTTTAAAACAATGATGTAGACTGCCAGAGTTAGTTACTGATCTTTAGCACAGAACCTCTCCACACCCTTCACAGAATTTTTTCATATCCTAAATGTGGAGAATAACTATATCTGCATATTTTCTCAGCATAGAGCACCAGTATCTTTCAGACAACAGGGACACCACAGGGATACTTCATTTCATCCTATACATTCACATCCTGCGAATGAGATTAAATGGACTAGGTAAAACATTAATTTCCATGAGTGTGTTACTTAATTACCATCCCAAACTCCTGCAAGATCATCAAGCATGACGAGGAATAAGAAGAAAAAAAGTTGTCTTCTGTATTTTACATTCAGCAGCAGTCACACTGTGTTTATCTACAGTAAAACTGCTTGTGCATCTGCTTTCTTCCCAAGGCTTCAATGCATACTAATTATTTTCTCATGTATATTAACTAGGATTTTATGGCTTTGGTGCTTTGTGCACTGTTTCACATCTTTATCCCATAGCATTTCTTCTATCTTGCTTGCTTAGAGCTGGAAATATTTTATCATAAAAGTCTGGTGCAAATTCCTTTTTGTGCACAGGCAGAGTCTTATAAGTTGACTACTACAGCACAGTGCAAAGACCATACTGTTTGGGGGAGTCTCCCGCGTGAAGTGAAATACTTCAGTATGCTGGGGTAAATTGCCTTGGTTTAGGATATTTCCTTTGTCTCCAACCACAGGCTGGACAGGTCCCTCTGTGAGTGCCAAGGGATTCATTACAAGCCCCCACACTGATGACTAACCTTAATATCACACATGTCGGGTACGTATGGTTTACAGATACTACAGGTATTTGAGTGATAATGCAGCTCTAAGCTTTGTCCTCATTGTCCTGGTTCCACTTCCCATCATTCTTTGTCTCTGCCTTGCTCTAACTGAATTCCTAGTAGTACATCATCTTTTCTGAAAAATTCAGCAGTTGTTCATGTATCACCCTGATATTTATTGAGATGTCGGCCTGCCCTTTTCCTATCAATAAGTTTAAGTGAGAAATGTATATTTTTTCCTGTTGTTCATAGACAGAGAAACCAAGCATACCAAGTCATTATGAAAGTCAGAAGTTTCCTCCTCTCCCTCCTCATTTAGCCAGCACTGGAAATATCCTTTTTTATATCACTGCTTGGCCTAAATAATATGTAATTCACAATTGGTATTAATACTGCATCTGGCCATTACACCTTGCTTTGCTTCAGTAGTTCTTCCATGGTCCAAGGGTTGCCTTTATTAGCAGATCAGCCTGAGGAGTGAGCCTGGAGAACTGCAAATAGGATTCCCAATCCCCTCCTAACTGTTCTGACATATTATCCAATCTTTGCAAGCCCATAAAACTTTAAATGAGAACTACCTACAAATTTAACTTTACAATACAGTCACACTTTGCCGATTTTGAGCTTTCTCCCCCCACACATACAATTCAAACAGATCCAGTTTTTAATTTATTGTGGGAATTGGAGGGTGAGGATAATATATTCACAGTAATGCACTCAAAGCATTTATCATTGCTAGCTAACAGTTGCAAGCTTTCCTTAAAGAGCTTTTCACACTACCTGGTGTAGTGAACGGGATGGGGTTACACATGCATTTGGCTGGGCCAGTCACCCCTTTGAAAGGCAGAGTCAAAACCCATGGATTCTGTTTTAAAACAGATGCACTCAGTCTATGGGCACCCTTGACTGGTTGGCTGATCCAATATACAAAGCTTAAAATGAAACTGGACTCTGGAAATTCTATAAAAGTATGTGTTGGGGATGTGCCATATGATGTCTCTTCTGCTTTGCTTTTGCATTACTTTCATTCCTACCTTCATTTTCTAGTCCTACACCCTGGTCATGGTAGTCACACAGTGTCACCTACAATAATCTGCCACTAAATTGCCTTTTTTTGGGTAATTTGAGAGAGCTGTGGGTTTTCAGAAGTTGCTTTACCTTTGTAAAATGATGTCCACCTCCTTCACTATGAAGAAGTAAGAACACTCAAAAGTTTAGGGTTACCCTAAAGATTCAGGGAGCACATGTGGAGTTCCAAGATCTCCCCAAAACTTCCTATGTGGTTCTGTGAGCATTTCTCTGTATCTGTTCACATTACTCTTCTTCATTCTTGTGATGGGGTTATGGCCTGGTACCTTTTTAATTAATTAGGTTAGGAGGCAGCAGTAAGAGGATGCATACCACATGATCAGATAAGCACACTCTAGAGGGCCCAATGATCATTTCAGCAGACAGAGCCCATTTCTAAGGGTAAAACAAACCAGAATTTTAGAAAACAATTCCGCAGACAGTTTAGGTAGAAACACCAAGGTGCTGATACACTGAGATGTACCTCATTTACCTCTTTTGCTTGTTGAATCCAGAGCTAGAATCACAGAATCGTGGTCATCATGGGGTTTGGAGGGTGTTCTGGAAGCCTACTGGTCCAGTCTTTACCCATAAAAGAGCAGCTCAGATAAAGTTGCTCAGCTGCAAGGAATAACTGCAAGGATGGAGTTCTCACGGCTTTGCTGAACTTCTGTTCCAGTGTCCAACCACCCATTTTCCTTGTGTCTTATTTCCTGTATTCCAACATGTCCATGGTGTCTTGCATCTTTTCACTGCTCCTCTTTGAGAACTGTCTTTAATCCTGCCCTTAAATAGCTTTAGACTGCAGTGCCAAGGTAGGTCCCTTGACCTACCTTCTATCTGGGCTTAGGAAACTCACATCTCTCCACTTGTCCCTTCTGCCAAGTGCTCCATCCCCTGGACCAGCCTGGCTGGCCATGCTGGACTTGCTCTGGGATGTCCATGTCTTTCTTGTGCTGGGGAGCCAAAAACTGCACAGTGCTCCAGCTGTGGTCTCACAAGTGTTGAGTGGAGGTGAAGGACCACCCTCCTGGACCTCCTTGTTGCACTTCCACTAGCCCAGGGTGCTACTAGTCTTCAAGGGCCCATTTCTGTGGGTCATGTTGAATTTGTCCAACAGGACTCAAAGGCATTTTTCAGCAAAACTACTCTCTGATCAGTCATTCCCTATCCTGTATCTTGTGTACTGGGTTGTCCCATCCCAGGTGCAGGGCTTTGCTTTTGATTTTGTTGAACTTAGTGAGATTCTCTACCTTACTGAGGTTCTTCCGAACTGAAGCCCTGACCACCAGTGTATTTTACTGTTCTATCCAGTTTGGTGCCATTTGCAAACTTGCTGAGAGCACTTTGTGTCCTATAGTCCAGGTAATTAATAAAAGTACTGGACATTATTGGTTCCAGTGCTGGCTCCTGAGGAATTAGTTTGTCTGGTTACTGGCCACTAGATGGACTTGGAAGTCTGGAGATGAACCTTTGAGCCGGGCTGCCCAGCCAGTTTGCCAGCCTATTTACTGTCTGTTTTTCTAGTCTGTATCTCTCTAATTTGGCTATAAGGCTGCTGTAGGAAAACACATCACAGACCTCAATAAATCCAAGATAAACAACATCCACAGTTCTCCCGTCATCCATCCCAACTGGTGGATGACTGACAGAAGGCAATCAGGTTGGTCAAGTATGATTCATTCTCAGTAACTCTGGTTGTTCCCAGTCACCTTCTTGATATGCTTGGAGGGAAAAAAAATTAAAGCTTTACTCCTTAATTTTAGTGAAAGCTATGAAAATGGTACCAAAGTGATAAAATCTGGGTAAACAATGACGGAGCAGAGCTACTGAGCTATTTCAGAGTAGAACCATATTTTGCTTTTGGTGGAAGGAGTCACATAACTACAGATGTAACTGAAGGATTCAGCAATAACTCCAGTATTAACAAGTTCAGGGTCCTTATACACACACAGAGCCAAAGTCGTACTGTCAACTGATCTGAACAGATTGCATTAGCTGAGATCTGATACCTTGTATTCAAAGCCTATAATATTTGTGCAGCTATTGAATTTTCTGAAGTGTAAAGATTGCAGATAATTGAATTTGTAATTGTAGTCCATTCTTAATCTTAACTGCTTTCTTAGGCTGTTATATTTAAATTCATATTCAAGAACTTCATGTTCCTTATATGAATGTTTCTTTTAATTAAACAGGATAAGTGTTTGCTACTGTGAGTTAAATTCTGAACCAAACAGAAATTGGATTGTGTTATCTCTGAGTGAATGTCTTTTGAGATAATTCCTGTTTGTGCTGCCTCATTAAAGTTGTCTAGTACATATTTAGCTGCTAAAAAAAAAAAAAAAAGAAGAGAGACCTTATAAGTATTCCACTTAAACCCATTTGGTATGGTTTTCTCACCTTGTTTATAATTATCTGTACTTTTAAAATGTCAGTGTTACAAGGTTAACAAATCCCCCTTTCTGCAGCAAGTATATTTGAAGGAGGCTGAGGGGAAGAGAAAACCCTTCCTTTCCCTCTAAGTTGCTAAGGAGGCACAGGCTGCTGCTGCACCTTATCAAAAGTACTGAGAACACCTTATTAATTCCTTCAGCTTTTGCACTGCATGACTTATGCTATGGATTGTATTCATGTGTAATCTATTTTTTAAGGCTAATTCACAAGAATTCAGTGGGATTTATTTCTGTATGTATGATTATTACCTAGGAAATAGCAGTGAACAGTCTCACTGTTCTTTCATCAGCACAGCACGTGCAGTTACGCAGCAATTGTTTAGTTTCACTATTGGAAAATGACTTTTTTTTAGACTGTTGTTTCTTTTTTTCCCAATACTCTCTTAAGTAAAAATAACTCTGCTGCTACTTCTCTAAGCACCTCCAGCGAAAGGTTCCTCCTTAGAGAAAGGAAATGCAGGCATGAGGCATCTGTATATTTCAAAGATGTGTTAATGTAAAGCAGAGTCATTCAGTTCTAGGACAGCTGTTTATACCAGACTCAAGTCAGAGGTGGTAAAAAAATCTTTATGTTCAGATGGCCATGCAGCAGCCTCAGTGAAACAAATCCATCTACTGTCTAGTTTCCAGTGATCAGGTGTTAAATTAATAAAATGTTGCCACACGTACAAATCCTTACTTTTCCCTCCCTTTCTTTAGATGCAGGAAGAGGTATTTCAGCAGGAGAGTAGGCCAGGACTGTGGGCCATGAACCTTCCTATCAGAAGTGCAGGTGGTGTTCCTTGGTTGCTATGAAGTCGTGTTAGCTGGTGTGCCGGTCTGCTCCTGTAGGAGGGTGAATTTTTTTATGTCTAAAGAATTAACAACATAGATCTGCTCATCAAGGTCTGTTAACATGGAGGCATTCTTTCTGTAGGTACCCATTCTTAAAACTTTGGGATTACAGTTTTTCATAAGTGGCTCCAGGTATAAAAGCTTAGAAGTCCACCTGGACAGATCTGAAGAAACACCAATCTGTAGAAAGTGACATATGGCTTTTTATGAAACCCTCTGACTGACCTCAAGCTGAGTATCAAATACAGCATAAGAGCATTAGGGGCAGTCACTGTGAAAACTCTTTGCTTTGATATAAAGTATTTTATAGAAGTGGTGATATACAGAAGGGCTGCTGTTGATGTAATATCCAAGAATAACACTCTGGCTTGCGAAACCAGGGTTTGTCTGGTTAGCAAAGCTCTAAGTGAGGACAGCTCCTAAAATGAGCTGAAAATGAAAACATCTGGCCACTATTCATTAAGAGTTTCTCAATACATCATGTAAAGTTTCACACAGATACCTCACTAACTACAAGGTTTCTTTACATTTACAGCTGGTGGCAGAGGTTTTGTGGTCATTCTGCAGGCAGAGACATCACAGCTACGCAAGGCACACTTCCATGTTCTGCTAGGAGGATGGGGGGTGTCTGGACAAACAAAACAGTGTAGCTGTTTATGAGGCAACTTGATGCAGTACTCTATGTAAATTTATTTAAATGTCTAATCTCCAGCTCCTTTTCTTTGTTTTGTTTCATTTTAAGGTGAACAGAGGGACATAGATGTAGAGGAATCTTTGCTAGCTACTATAAATACCCATTGTGAACATCTTTATGTGTGACTTCTATTTATACTCCTCTCTATTACATATCCTCCCTGTGCTTTTCTCCACTGTAGTCCTTACAATGCCTCCAGCATGCTCTGTGTCACCTCTTTTGAAGGAAATGTGTTGATTGTGGTCTTCTCGTGTGCTCTCAGAGTAGTACAGTCCTGCTTCCCCGACACAGGATAGACTTGCTTCTCCTGTCTTCTTCCCTAAAATCACCAATGGGTCCTTTCCAACTCAGAATGTTCTGTGATTCTGGGATTCTGATAAAGCTTTCATTGTCTCAAACAAGACCCCCAGGCAGATTTGGTTTTTAAGGGCACATTTTCTTTTTGACAACTTTTTTTTTTTTTTTTGCCTTTGCCATGAGGTTGCTGGGATAAAATTTCATTCTTAAGAAACTTATTTGGGTCTGTAGAAGCCAGGTCCAATCTTATGCAGTCTTTCTAAATGCTGAACAAACACCACTGCCTGAGAAATGCACTTACTTGCTTTTTCCTCCTTTTAATTCCCAAGTGGGGGAGATGATGTTAAAGGACTGCAACCAGTGACTATGAACACTGTAAAGTAAAGTAAACAATAAAGTAAACTCAGCTTTTCAGCTTCCTTTTTCATAAACTCTTCTTTTAAAAGAGAATCTTTTTTTCTGCCTCCCTCTCTTAAAAAAATAATTATTTTCTTGCATGCCTGTGAATATTTTGATATTGCAGTTTTCCTGTAAAATGTATACACTTTATGGAACTTAAGAGAGGATGAGGAAATGTATTATGGAATTATAATGTAGGTTTTTTGTGTCTTGTCTGGTTAAGTGAGTTATTTGTCCTTAATGAATGTTTGTTCATTAATTGTGTTAGAATTATGATTTATTATAAATTAATGCATCATAGTGAATGATCTTGATCTTTACTATTTGAGGGTTTTTTTTGGGTTATGAGTGATTTATGATGACTTCTCAGAGTTTTCTATGCAGTACAGTTCACTTAACTGGGAGGATTACAAACCTCTCACTGGCTGCTACAGTGCAGTGCGGTGCCCTTAGAAGTTAAGCTGCATTTCAGCATATAAAAATCAATTGATACCTAATGCTGGCTTTGCGTGCAAGTTGGAGTACTCTGCAGGTACAGAGTGGTATTGTAAAATGTAATTCTGGTTGTGTGGACCCCCATTTGTCTGAGTGATTCTTTTTCTCTTGCTCTGCTGTGGCCATTAAAGAAATCAATCCTAATTCAGGGTAGATCCGAAAGCATATTGTGCAAAGGTTTTTTAAACTGGCTCTTAAAACAGAAAATGATATACATCATATCAACACAATGTTATCCCCCAAAGCAAGTGGAACTTCTTATGATCAACTAATAGGCATTTTTTTTCCTTCCACTGATGTGCGTTGGTTCTTCTGCACTTAAAATACAATAATAATGAAAGAAAGATACCCTCCAAACCATTTTCATTTCATTCCATTCCATCCCATTCCATTCCATTTCATTCCCTTTTTTAACAAAGATTGCCTTTGATTTTCATCCAGAAATTCTTGCAAAACTCACTGTGTTAGATTATCAGTCTTGTCTTTCTCTTGCAAGGCTTAATGGGCTCTTACTTAAAAAGCTTGCCTGATTGTGGATACCTGCCTCACCTCCCCAATACTTTAAAATTAAATGTGGTGATTTCCCCCTTTTGTTCTACTTTTTCTTTAGTCTGTTCTAAGCAACCCATGAAGTTTTTGATTCATTGGTTTAATCCTTACTTTTTCTGTAGTTTGTCATAGTTTCTGTCTGGATGGTTCAACTGGTCTGTTGCTTTCAGTTTATTGTTGTCCTGCATGACAGTTTTGGGGGTTGATGCTGTTTCACTTTAAACAAATTCCACAAAATCCCACTAGGAATTTTATTGGGGTCCTAAGTTGTTTGGGGGTTTTTGGGTTGTTTTTTTGTTGTTTTTTTTGTTTGTTTGTTTGGGTTTTTTTGCAGCACACCAGGCATTTGAGAGCTTATCTGGGGCTCCTGAAAGGTTTCTGACAAGGTACAGGACCACCTTGTGCTACAGCAAGAAAGCCTGGGCTGCAAACAGATGCAATCACTGCCTGCTTTGAGCATGTCCCACTCATGTATTTGTCTCTCATGTGAGAGCTTAGCTCTGCTTTCTCTTCTGTCCACAGCTGAATCCTTCCATTTTGGGTAGATTTAGGCATACAATTCACTACAATTCAGATACTATCATTTGTTAACAGCCTTCACCCCCACACCCAGACTCCCCTGTACAGTTAGTTGGAAAGAGAGATCCAAATAACAGTATAAATTCATCCCTCATTAATATCTCTCCACAGTCTTAAAAGATACGATTAATATGGGAAGCTATGGATACAGTGTTGAATGTATCCCAAAAATGTTTTTGATCCCTGCCTGACCTTACTGGATTGTTTTAGTGAATTGTTTAGGGCAAAATTTGTATAGAAAAGTCTGCATATATGTACACAAACACATTTTATTAAACCAGAAAAGGGCCAAAGTCTGAGCATGCAAGTGTTTCCTTGGGTCAAAAACAAAACCAGCAAGCTTAAAATATGGGGGGAACAACACTAATTCCTTGTGTAAATCACCTGTCTCTGCATCTTTTTATTCTTCCTGTCTTTTTCTTGGCTTTTTAGGTCATAAGTTTACAATGAAAAGATGTGTCCTTTTTGTATATGTTTACATAGCCTACCACAAGGAAATGGTGCTCTTGAAGGGTGTGGGAGGATGAGGATGGGGATGAACATGTGGGCACCTCCCAATTCTACATTTTCCTCTTTGTCATTTTGTTCCCCATGAACTGGAGCTCATTCTGCATGTCTGCAGCTGGGGCCAAGTGGGAATATAAAATATCTGAGTCCTGCTATCATCTGGCTCTGTTCAACAACTTTGGGAACCCTTCAGCAAACATTCCTAGATGTGTTCCACTGTTTTTTGTACCACCATGTGAATTCATCTGAACACCCTCTGAGGTAAGAGCAGAAACAGGCTCTCATACTTAGCCACACCTTGCTTGATCACCTGATCCGTGGACAGAAACTACCACAGTGCGACATGTGCGAGCCCAAACAAGTTCCTTACTTGCCATTCTGTAGCAGGAAAGTCTCGGATTTCTCATTTTACTGTCCTGTACCTGTTTTACACGATTTAAAAAATACAAAGCCAGTGCTTTGAGGTTTTTGCTTTTCTCTTGAAGCAAATGATATAACAGAAGAAGCTTTGTCCATTTTTAAGGAAATCTCATATAAATTCTAGGTATAGAAGGCCAAGTACTGTATCTGAGTACATAGGGAATAATTGGTGATACAAGAAAGCATGTGTTATCCATGGTTAAAACCCTCCATAATTCTTAATGATATTAAATTCTTCCAATTTAACTTGGAAAAGGAATGACTTGTAATGGAGTATCTGTCTCCTTCTTTGCTATTCTGTCTTCAAACAGCCTCAGCATTATGGGGGAAAGCAATAAAAAAATTCAAATTAACTTTTTGTTCTGAGATTATCCATTATATTTCTTCAACATACTAAATATTAAATGGGATATTCCTCCTCTGTTTTACCCAGAAATACAAATATGACATTAGGAAACAAGGAAAGTTACTGCTATTAACCCTTTTGTATCCTTGACTGCTGTAGAATTCATTCATATTAAATGGGATAGCATAAGCCATCTAAAAATATCTTTACGGGACATCTATTTAACAGTAGATGTTAATTTGCAGATGCTGTTTATAGCTTTGGAAGTAAGCAGTAACTTTGTTTTTTGTTTGTTTATCTGTTGTGAAAACAGCCCTGTGTTGTCAGCACTATTTTCAGCACAAATCCAAAACACAACCCCAGTCTGGCTACTGTAAAGAAA
Organism: Dryoscopus gambensis; assembly: GCA_013389985.1. Classification (NCBI taxonomy): domain Eukaryota; kingdom Metazoa; phylum Chordata; class Aves; order Passeriformes; family Malaconotidae; genus Dryoscopus; species Dryoscopus gambensis. The sequence continues at coordinate 20,157 of WEIT01003978.1, read as the reverse complement.
ATTAACTCCATCTCAGCTAAAACCAGAACATTTTCTTAATCAGGAATTCTTTTCTCTATGCAAAATAAAGGCCAGTACCCATTGTAATTGCTGCACTATTCCTTCTCAGAGAAGAGATGTCCTGAGTCACTGAGAAATAATCCACTTAGGCCTGAAACCATCCGAGCCAACTTTCATCTGTGGCAGATACCTCACTCTTTTATTCACCTGCCCTGCTTATGTCATTAGGGGCACAAAATAAGAGCAAGGGGTGAAGGAAAACAGAAAATTTTCCCCTGATTTTACATTAGACTTCTGTCACAGGACTGAATTATTCAAATTATAAGATGCGAAGTTCCATTATTTAGTAACAAGAGAAATTTCAGTTTTACCCTTCCCAAATCACTGCATTTTTCAAACAATTACTCTTGGCTGTTGTTGGTAAAGAGTTTGGATTTATTATAAAGCTTGAAAAATCACTAGTGAATTTTGGAGGTTGAGCCTTCATGATTTAGATGTTGACATGGATTTGATGCGAGACATATTGCACACATTATTTCAAAGTGACACATTATTCCAAAACTAGGAGTCTGTTTTGTGCTTTGGGATCTGACTTGGCACAAGATTTGTTCTCACCTGCTAAGCACACAGCCTTCTTGTAGCCAGGCCAACAAAATAGCCGTAGTAACGTTGGCTGGATCTGGGGTGACCAAATATTGTGAAGAAAGAGAAAAGAAGCAGCAGGTGACCCTGTGTGACAGGCCTGAGACTGCCAGCTTCTGCAGAACCCTGACAAGCATCACTGTGAGGTGATGACACCTGGGACCTGTTGTTGCTGTGTCCCAGGATGTCTCTCTAATTTGCTGCTTCTTCTCTGCCTGAGGTTGTCTGCAGGCAAAAATGTCAAACTTGTTGCCCGTTATCTCCCCCTGTTTTGGCACATCACCTGTTCCCCATGGGAACGTGGTTATTTTGACTGCATGCAAATGGAGAAAATGGATCTGTTTGGCTGCTGCAGCAGAGTGCTGCTTCTCACCCTAAAATGTGCAGTGTCAGTGCCACGAAGTGGTGCCAATTCCCACCATAATTTCTTTCCCTGTGCCTTATCTGTCATTTGCATGTCTTTGCATGTCTGCAAGGTTCACTGACTGATGCCAGTTTCTAGATAGCAGATGTCCTTGTGCTCAGCTCTCTGTTGAACAAAATACCAGCCAGTGACAACCCAGACAGATTTGCTCCTGTAATTTAAATGCACTAAATATGGCATGGAGTCTACCTTAGCACCGACAGTTTGGGATTTTCTTTATGAGACTATTAAAAAGGTGATTACCACATGCACTTTGTTAGGAAAACCAGCAGACAACCAGACTGCATTTTGATTTTTCCCCTCTCTGTATCAGTTACACAATTGGTTTTTTTGGCTACTAATGGTTGGTGGTAGAGATTTAGCTGGGTTCCATAATTCATATAATAGTTGCTCTTTAGTTTGCTAGCTGTTCACAAGGGCTTTGATGACCCTGATGACATTTTTTCTGTGGTGTATTTTTTTTGAGAGGCTCAGAAAGTGATGTTGGTGTGGAGGATGGTAAGGAGGAGGAGTAGGAGGAATACTTCCTCCCCTGTCCCCTTTCAATGATGTTTGTTTTATATGCTTCACAATTGCTACACCTCCTTTTCTAAAAAAGTGTTTTGGGAAATGAGCATGGTCCAGACTTTTGCAATAGGAAATCATGAGGCCTTTGATATGGAAAGTTGTTACCTTACCAAAAGACACTCACTTCCAAAATTGTCAGGCTTTGGTACAAATCAGCTATCTTTTTGAAACTAGAAATATGTGTAGAGCTCACATTTGGGGAAGAAAATTAGCCTTGATGATTACTTATTAACTAATCTTCTCCAGAATTATGTTCTTCTCGTAGGACTCAGCCTGATTTTTTTCCATGTTTATTGAAAATATCCCTTTGTTAGAAAACTAAACTATAATCTATCATTATATTGGCAAAGGTATAAGTACTTAATTGCCAATTGTTGATTCCAGTGCTAGTTCTGCTTGTGAAACAAATGTCATATTTTATGAAATTAATTGAGCTTTTAATGAACAAAAGTTCTCCTGAGTTTCATTTAAATGTGAAGTAAATGTTTCTCAAGGGGCCCATTCTCAGGCAATACCTACTAAAGTTGAATTTGTTATGCTGTATGAAGATTTTTAGTTCTGGAATATTTTCATTAAAAAACTCAGGAAATAAAAAAAGCTGTATGGGAATTGCTCCAATTAACTGACTAAAATCCATTGTCTAGCTTCAGGGTGCCCATTTTTCCATATTGCAAACAAGATCTTATTCTCTCAACTTAGCCTATAATTTGGCATAGGCAGAAAGCTTTAATTGCTCCATCAATTTTACTCTTTGCTTTAGGTATTTCTTGCCTTTTTTCCTAGGATTTGTAATTTTTAAATTTCTCATTCTTGTAATGATTTAACAATCTTCATCCCAATGACTTTTAAGTAAAACATGTTTGAAAACAATGCAGCTGAAAAGCACTTATTCTGGTTCTATACAACCAGGCTCATTAGCTGAAAGTTTCCCTGACTTCTATGGGTATTTTTGTTGTCTTTTATCTTTTTTACACAACTGTGAAGTTCCAGTGTCTCTTAGAAAAGTATCATCACACCAGTCATCTACAAACAGTTTCTGCAGACACTTTTTGTGGCCAGTTGTAGCTCTGAAATCAGAGATTGTCTGAGGTAGTAGAAGCAGGAGTTATGGTACCCAATGCTGGATAAATGAAGACATAAAATTGAGCCTTAATTTACCAAATTCCCACAGCTATTTCTCACCAAACAAGAACTTCATTATAATTACCGTGAGCTCTGGAGAAAATATTTAGAAATACTTTTGTTTAACTTCAAAGGAAATTACTACCTTAATGTCTCTATGCTAAACTTAAGAGAAGACTGATTAGGAACGGATCTTGTTAAAAAAATTTAACTAAAGATCTGTTTTGTTGCTGACAACAGGAACAATATTGTGAAGCTAAAGGAAGAAGTCTGTAAATCTAGTCCACCAGAAGAAAGAGAAAACATTTAAGCATTTTGAAATTAGAAGTCTCACATTCCATGGTGTTGGAATGTATATTTTCTTGAATAGTGGATTCATCTGAGAGACCAGCTTGCAAGCATTAGGGAGGCCTCTGAGTCAGAATGTGTGTAGTTTAATGGATATCCAAGATAAAAAAGAGTAGCTCCACAAGCAAACTTCATCGTGTGAGCTGGAGCGTGCTCTCAGGTCTTCATTTAACTGGCAGTGGTAAACAGATTCCATTCCCCTCCCTCACCTCCGACAGTGTCTAATTTCAGAGCTACCAAAACCCATCATGTAGACTGGTGGAAAAGTACTTGACCATTGACTCCCTGACCACAGATTAAAAAAAAAAATCCTGTAAATACATGAGTGAGCCTTTCTTTCTGTTCTGCTGCAATACAGTCATCCAGCAGAAGTTAATCCTGGGCAGAAATCTCACCCTAGCAATATTCCTCCTCTTTATGTATCTTGCCCTGCTGTGAATTTCCTCCTCATGTCAGTGCAGGGATGCTGGTAATTCTACTTGAGATGTTGTGGGACAAACTTGTTTTCTCCTCATGACAGTGGTAAACTGTGAGAGTTATGCATTCCTTCTGGGTAAAGGATTAACTCATACAACAGATTTGATTACACAATGCAACATTAACCTAGATGTGAGGGTCCACTCCACCACTGAGGGTGAAAAACAGAAGAAGTTTGTGGTAGATCCTGCCCATTTATATTCCAGCTGAGAATTTCGTCAAAAGACTGCTGAAGTAACCTGGTTGTCTGGGTTGATTTGAGATCATGGTGTTTCTCTGTTAGAGTTTGACACTTGCCCACTTCTGATGAAAAAGACATCCTCTATTGTTGTGCTGCATTATTGTATGCCAACAGTTTCTCAAACTCTTTTGCACTTCAAGTTAACCCTATACCCATATATTAAGGAATACCGAGAATGCTCTTCGTGCTAAGTGCACATCCACCACGATACCAGAGGGGTTGGAAATTATATTCCTTACATAATGCTGTTGAGAACAGGTACTGAGGCTGTGAAATAACTATGGTAATTCATAAGTGTCTGTGAAATGAAAAATCACAGAGCAGAGAGAGAATATCTCAAGTACTCAGCATTTGCTGTAGTGCTTTTTATTATCCTCAAAGGCAGGCAGAAGATCATTTCAACACTATCATCATTTTCACACACAAAACATTAATAAAAATTGGCTCCTTATTTTGTGTTTTACTAAAAGCAGCTACTACTTCCCCTTACCCCTTTCAGGGATTGTATTAATAAAGTTAATATTTGACTCTAGCAGTAACCAGAAGGATTTAAAATGGCTTCAAGACCCCATTTGTGAAATTCTTAGTTTCCTGAGAGATTCTGAAGCAGCCACTGAAACTGTTGACCTGAAGGCTATGTTTGTAGTTTGTGTTTTTGAATCACCTGGGCTGATTATCTCTGGTAGAGGGCAAGGCTAATGAAGATTCTCTGTCTCCAGTACTCAAACAATGATATCCAGAGGCAGCTAAACATCATGCTCAGGTCATCTGTAAAGACAAGTGTGAGATGATAAAGATAGGTACTTCCAGCCCCCTCTCCCCTCCTGTATACTCTTACTGCAATCACTCAGGGTTCTTCTGACTTATTTTAGAGCTTTACAAAACAGAATATCTTTCTAGTGAAAGGAAATAAATGACAGTTTTGGGGGCCAATTGCTGTCATTAACTTCAGGCTCTTACTTGAGAGCTCATGCCCTAAAAGCTCAGCTGTAAAGCTCTACATTTAATTTGATTCATCCCACCTGTGAACACCTAAGTACTGAGTGAGTCACCTGTCACTGCACAACTTCTGAGGCAGCTCATTAATACTGAGTGTAGCCCTGCTCGCATCTGTCCCACGTGTTGCAGCTCCAAGCCCAGTATATATCTGTGAGGACGTAGACAGCTTTCACTTGCACACAGTAAGTTTTCTGGGAACCCATGTGAAAATGTTTATCTGAATAAATACCACTTACTGCTGCTTTGTGTTACCTGTTTGTGGATGTGCAGGCAGTCACTTTACAAGGGTTATCATGTCACTGTCACTGGACAGAAGCTTTTGGGAAGATGACAGCACAGGAAAGGCTTTTTATGTGTGCAAATATATTGAAATCAGTTAGCCTCTCTCCAGACAGCAGGAAGAAAACAGTTTCTCCTGTAACTGGGCTAAATGATTTTGTGAGGTGTAGGGAACAGCTGAGTCACTGGTGCCTCCGCAGGTGTGAATGGGAGGATGGAGCAGGGGAGGTGAGCTTTTCTCTGTAGAATCCCAGCTAATTTTTATTTAAATTACATAAAAAAGTGTCCTGGGTTACCATGTATTCTGATTACCATCTTCATGAGCTATTAAAACCAGGTGTGGCAATGTTCCCTGCCTCCTCCCTGCGGATTATCTTTTGTTAATGGCTGTTCCCTACCTCCTCCCTCTGGACTATCTTCTGTTAA
>WEIT01003978.1:2836-14524 GCA_013389985.1 Dryoscopus gambensis | reverse complement strand
TTTTTTTCTGACTCTATCAGTGGTTTGTTTTATTTTGTTTTGTACTCTTGCATTTGTTTTTTTGGTTTTGGGTTTTTTTTCAATTTTCCTAGTAAAGAACTGTTATTCCTATTCCCATATCTTTGCCTGAGAGCCCCTTAATTTCAAAATTCTAATAATTTGGAGGGAGGGGATTTACATTTTCCATTTCAAGGGAGGCTCCTGCCTTCCTTAAGCTGACACCTGTCTTTTCAGACCGAGACAAAAAGTAAACCTTTGCTTAGCTCTCCAGGGCTGTCTGAGACAGGAGTCTGCAACACAGATTCTTATTTCTTGAGTGCCTACTCATGTTCAGAAGAAACCATTCAGAGTTGTTCCTTTTTAAAAAGTGACTGTATTTAATGTGCATGCCTGAATCATAGACTACCCTGAGTTGGAAGGGACCCACAAGGATTATCAAGTCCAAGCCCTGGCCCTGCACAAGACAACCCCAAGAGTCACACCCTGTGCCCCAGAGCATTGTCCAAGAATTTCCTGAACTCTGTCAGGCTGGTGCTGTGACCATTGCCCTGGGGAGCCTGTTCCAGTGCCCAGCCACCCCCTGGAGGATGAACCTCTTTCTGATAGCCAGCTTAAACCTCCCCTGACACAACTTCAGGCCATTCCCTTGGATCCTGTCACTGGTCACAGAGAGCAGAGATCAGTGCCTGCCTCTCCTCTTCCCCTCACAAGGAAGTTGTAACTGCAGTGAGGTCTCCCCCAGGCTGAACGGACCAAGTGCCCTCAGCTGCTCCTCGTCTGGCTTCCCCTCAAGGCCCTTCTCCATCCTGGCTGCCCTCCTCTGGATGCTCTCTAAGAGCTTTATATCTTTCTTATACTCCAGTGACCAAAGTTTCACACGGAGCTGGAGGTGAGGCTGCCCCATGCTGCTCTCTGTCCTTAAGGCTGCCATGAACCCCCACAAGAAGCCTTGCAGGACACCTCTACCACGGAGTCCTTTCAGGTGGCTGTAAGGAAAGCAGTGAATAGGTTCATACTATGGAGCTCTGTATATGAAATTTTACCGACTACTGCACTTCCTCTCATCCAGATTATTTTGGATTACGGAACTGGCCATTTTTCCTGAAGAGAAAAGCATAATTTCCTTATCTTAAAAAATTTTTCTTTTCAGGCATACTATGAAAGGTGACTATTTACTATTCTCCCAAACAAAAACCACCATTTAATAAGGTAGCCTCTGAATAATTGCATTGCGTTTACACACCCTTAGGTGGGATGAAAAAGAGTAACTATATTGCTTATCTTTGAGGACATGAACAGTAGTAGTAATAATAATAATAATTATAGTCAGCAGTTGTGGTAGTGGTTGTGGGTGAAAATTACGTGCCATCAGAAAGCTCTAGTCTTCTTGCATCAGGCTTGTTCATCTTTTATGTGTACCACAACTTCCTTGCTGACTTGGTGAGAACAAAATCTTACTGACTGAGTCAAGCCTACTGGCTGTGTTCAGTGGTGTTGAAGCTGGGCCTTTCTTTTTTGGCACTGACTTATTTACCCTTTTCTAACAGCAGACTTAATTTCATTTTAATACAGAAAAAATTAAGTTGTCTCTGCCATGAAGAAGAAGTGCTGGGAATACCAAAAATAGCAAGGAATTGTGGTTTCATATTTTGCCTTTATTTTCCCACTTCACCATTGAAAATTCCTTCACAGCCACCAGAAGAGAGATTTTGGCAAAGGATAAAGCAAACAGTAACTTTCCTTTACAGTTTTCCTTGTACACTTCTGGTAGAGTTTCCCTTAATAAAAAAAAAATAAAATTAAAAAACAGAATAAAAAGTAAACATTGAGAAGCTTCATTAATATCAGCTATCCTGCACTGTGTGGCCATTTCCCTTCTATTTTTCACACACATTTGAATTATGCTCAAGAATATGAAAGCAGTCTACTCAGGATTTCCCTAATGAGAAAAATGGCTTTGGAACCATGCTAGCTGCATAAAAACTGAATTTATGGGTCACACCTGAGCTGAAGATTTTTGTTGCTTGTTTGTTGTTGTTGGTTTTTTTGTTCTTTTCTTCTTTTGTTTGAATTTCCATGAGTGTGATTCAGGCTGGATCCATTGAACAGAACCTGTGGGGTTTGCTTTTTCCTGAAACTATTTTTACAGATAAGCTCTTTCTATTTATCTGTAGAGTTTTCTTTTCTTCCCTTGGCATTTCCTCTATCATCTAATAAAACCAGCTTACAAGGAGAAAGGAAGCTGGTTTTTCATGTCACAAAAGAGATCAGATATATGAATTAATAGACAGTGCTGATAATATTTCCATTGAACAGGTCAAAATGGGATGCAGCATTATTTTTAAGTTGCAAGCACTCAGCTGTGAGCCACAAATTGAAATTTTTTTCTGTTTTTAAGGTGTTTTTAATTGAAACTGAAATGCAGTGTGGCAATACTCTGATTGCAGTTATTCTCTCAAGGTCCTACTGTGATCTTTGAGCTTCATTTTCTTTCAGGTCTTATGGAGCCTTGGGAAATACAGAGTCATTCACTTGCTGAGGGAAAGAGGGAGGATGTTTAATATTTTGCTTTGTTTATATAGTGCCATTTGAAACATTTCAGGGCTCTGATTAAACTAGAGGAAATGACTTTATAACTAGAGTTTCTGAACGCAATATGTTCTGGGACATGTACTCGAGACTTTCTCTGCCTCCAACAATTTTGTAAATAACTTTAATATGCTTGTGAATGCCATAGCTGTGTATCAGCAATGTCTAGAGCATTGTTTGGGGGAAGGAAACGGAAGAGTGAGAACATTGTGTTCAAGCTCCTGACAAAAAATATGAATTTATCCTTTTAATGGATAGCCTTTGTTTCTTTAAAGTAAATAAACAATAAAATAGAAATCTTCTCTTGTAAAACTCCTTTTTAGGTAGAAAACTCTGCTGATGCACGAATCTTGGATCCCTCACTGAATCTTGTTTAAATGAAAACCATATCCGAAGTTGCTGAATTAATTCCACTCACACTGAAATGTTAGCACAGCTTAGATTAAGACACATTAAAAAACTCACACTTCATTAGGAAGTTATTAATAGAATTGCCACAGCCAGTCATCTTGACATTGTATTATTTTTATCAGCAAAATGTAAGCATTTTAAAAATAACATTCAATCTGAAACAAAAGGCACTTGGAATAAGTATGATTAAAATTTTAATACAAAGATTGGCAAATTAATTAAGATGGGTGGGATAATTTTTCCTAACGCTTCTTTCATTGACAAAGAATTAATGACATTAATGCTGCTCAGGGGGACACAGTATGGAGTGTCAGTGTCTCTACCTCTTCCCAGGTGTAAACAACACCAGTACTGGCAGCAGATGTGCTGGCAGAGGGTCCCAGGAGCTCACAGATGGAGCTGGCCTGGCTCTGGGGATGCTGCAGGCACAGCCTCCTTGCTGCTAGGTGGGTGCCAAACCTTTGTTGGCCCTGCAACGCTCCCAGGAGCTGCAGAACTGTCTGTGATGGCCTGAGCCAGTGCCTTCCTGGCAGCCAGAGAGGGGAGAGGGAAGGGAATGGAAAGAGAGAAAGGGAACAGCCAAATGTAGAGAGGACAATGGGTTATAACCAAATCCTGCGGGCACGCCATGGACTGCCTGCGCCAGCCTTTGCTTGGAAGGGCTGAGGGAGTTGCTGCGGTTTCCTTTGTCAGGATATTGCTAGTTTTAAATGTCACTAAACTCTACTAAATGCTGCAATTCTCAGTTAGCCACCCTAGCCAAACTGCTTGGTTTAGCAGCCGGAAACCAAGGACAATTGTTTGAGTTCAAGTGATTTGGGAGGGAAAGGGGAACCATATGAGTGCAAATAATACCAAGAGATTGTCAAGCAGCAAAAGCACTGAATTAGGATGCAGAGATAATCAGCAGGGATTGAAGTCTAAGCAGTACCTGCCTATCTGACTTTCTCAGAGGCCTCTGAAACAGCTGGAACACTAAAGTCAGAAGAAAAATTGTTTCAGAATTGTTTGATCCTTCTTTTTCAAAGTTTTCCAAGCTTTCTGCATGAATTCAGATCTATAAAACAACCTGAGCTTAAATTTTGGACTCTTTAGGGGATATTGTATCAAAATATATAATACGAATGAGGTTGGTATGCACAGGCCAGGGGTGTATTGCCTTGTGTTCAAAACAAAGCACAGAATTCAGGGATCCTTGGGTGGATGCTGTACAAATGACCAAAATTAAATCAGCTGTCTGGGCATATTCCAAACACTTGGCATGATGAGCTAGTTAGTGGGTACACCCAGAAAAAGAAAAGGGAGTCTATAAGGAAATTAACATTTCAGTTTTGAAGTATAGTTGTTCCCATAGCAACCTCTGTAGTGGACACATTTAATCCTAAAATTCAGCCCTGCACCTGAACTGACTTGAACTGTAAACACAATGTCAGTGCTTGCAAACCATTTGAATAACTGTGCAAAGTTTATCCTTCCCTGTTGAGATGGAAGGGGTGCATGTGTATAAACTGATGACAAAGAATATTGATTACCTTGATGCCCTATATATTTTTTCAAGCTATTTATTTGGTTTCTTACACCTAAAAAAATAAGAATAGCATAAATGATATTATAAGGAAAATAATAGGCTGAAACAGAAATCTTTGGAAACAGCTTTTGCAAGCCCAAGGTTTGTGCACTAAACAGTGATTTAACATGCCTCTGTTTACCAGGCTTCTGAGCATGGAGTCACAAGATAACTGATCTGTCTCTGTTTTGAGCCCTGAGCCATGTCTGTTTTACTTAAGATTGGGTTTTGCCTTGTCTTAATCCTCTGTCTGCTTGTACCAGAATGGAAAAATGAGATGACACCCTGCCAGTATTTAGAACAAGTAAGAATAATACTATTTCTGCTGATGGTGTGTCTCATCATAGGTTCATTATTCTTTCTAAATTCTGACTTAAAGCATAAATCTGGTAAGTTTTATATGCCATTAAACAAGCCATGAATTTCATTTTACAGAGTCTGAAACTTTGGGGGTTTTTTTGATCCCACTATGCTGTGGAAGGAGCAGAGAAGTTTTAAAATGTTGTGAATAAGTTATTTTATGTGCATTAGGTATGTCAGATCTCTTCTCTTTTTTTTAGATAATACTGTTTATGCTTCAGATAACACAGAGGCAAGATGACCCTTAAATTTCCTGCAAAATATCTCCTGTCAAAGAGAGATCAACACATTGCAGAAGTTTAAGACCCTCCCTTTGGAGCTCACAGAGTGTGAAAGGAATTAAAATAATACAGGCATTGATTTACACTGCTTTTAAATTTGATAAATTAATCTTTTTTCCGTTCTGTGGACTGAGGCTATAAACATACCACATGCCAGTGGGGTTCATTGAGGGAGGGCACTAACAGTTCATTTTGCTGCTTGATCACAATGCAAAACAAGAGCTACTCTGAAAAGCTGTGCTACCCTGACAGCTTCATCCCAGCTCAACCCCATGCCTCTAATGCTGGAATTCAGAGCAACCTGTCTGTTCTCAGTGCTAAGCCTCCTATTCCTGAGAGACCTGGACAGGCTGGAAAGTGGGCCAGCAATAACAGCATCAGGTTTAACAAAGGCAAGTGGCAGCTCCTGCGCTGGGATGACACAACCAAAGAGCCCAGCACAGGACCTGTGTGCCTGGGGAGCCCTGCTGAGGGACCTGGGGGCCCTGGTGCACAGCAAGGTGACCCCGAGCCAGCAGTGCAGTGCTGCAGCAACGAGGAAAATCAGATCCTGGGCTGCACCCACAGCGGCACAGCTGGCTGAGATAGAGATGGGATCTTTCCACTCTGCTCAGCACCTGTCAAGCTGCCCCTGGAGTGCTGTGTCCAGTTCTGGTCCCCACAACTCAGAAAGAGGTGGACAGACTGGAAAGGGTCCAAAGGTGGGCTGGAGGACCTGCCCTTTGAGTAATGAGTGAAGGCAGAGGTCTATTCACCCTGGAGAAGTGAAGGCTCAGGGGAACCTTATCACAATTTTCCAGTACTTTAGGGCTGTCTACAAGGAGGACTGAGGCTCTCCCTTCACCATAAGTCACGTGGAGAAGACAACGGGGAATGGGTGCAAGCTGAACTGGGAGAGGTTTCATCTTGATATAAGAGAATGTTTTTATAGTGACAGCAATAATTCAGGATAACCTCACAGGGACATGGTGGAGTTTTTCAAGGGAAAAATGAATAGGTGATAGATAATCCCAGCTAGGCTCACTTTTCCACAAAAGGTTGGACCAGATACCTTTTGAGGTCACTTTCAATCCACATTATTCTATGATTCTTTAATTCAGTCCTTTAAAAAACAAGCAGACTCACATTTTCAGGATGTCCTGACTGCTGTAGTTAATCATACTTTATTGCAGTGAACCACTTCCTTATGCCTCAGTGTGCTAGGAAATACCTGCAAAGTGAAGTTATGTTAACTAAAGAATCAATAAGGTAAGAAATAAACTAAGCCATGCTTGAGATGTGAGAAAGCTACAGGAAACATCCAAAACTGAGCTAAGCAATGAATTGATCACGCATGTAGAACAACAGAGGTACAGTTCCTATTCATTTCCTAATTTTTTAGTATAGTAGAATTCACCCTTTTAATGAATTAAATTGCCTGTGGAAGCAGAGTGAGCCTGGAGCTGCTTGTGGCTCGGAGAGGGCTGGAAGGCACATGAGAGCTGTGGGTGGCACTTGAGGTGGCTCAGTAAGGAAATCCATTTAGTGCACTGTCGGTGCTGGAGAAAGAGCAGGGCAGCAGTGCCTGTGTCAGGCCAGGGAGCCTTGCACCCGTGTCAGCCCCGGTACCCAGCTGTCTTGGGCTGCAATATGTAACCAAAAATGTGTATTCTGTTGAAACTGGTTGGAAGATATTTTCATCTCTTGTAACTCCAGGGGGAAAGAGGGCCGGTTCCTTCTGTTAATGGGTCAATTGTTAAAACCAGATGGGGCAGTCATTCCTCATCTCGTTCTCCACCCATCCTCCTCCAAGGGGATATCACCTGTGAATGAGCCATTTAAGCCTCTCCTTGTGACCGATAACATCACATCATCCCATTGGAAGATGCTCCACTCACTGGGAGGAGCCAAAGCCTCTCTACCTGCATAAAACCTGCAACTTAGGACACCAGGGCAGCTGGTTTTTCTACTGGATTCCCTGAGGAAGACTGGACCCATCCTGTCACCACCGGACCCTTCTACAGGATCACCTGTACTCCAACGGAGCCACATCTGCCACTCCAGGAGGACTTATTTTGGACTGCTCCCAACACCCTGACCAACAGGGTGTCAGGTTGTATTCTGACTCTGTCAGAGTTTCTGGGATTATTTGTTTGTTGGGTTTTTTTTTCTTCTGTACCACTACCTTTGTAGTTTGTAATATTCTTAGTAAAGAACTGGTATTCCTATTCCCATATCTTTGCCTGAAAGCCCCATAATTTCAAAATTATAGCAATTCAGAGGTGGGGGGTTTACATTCTCTATTCCGAGGGAGGCTCTGGTTTCCCCTGGCAGTCACCTGTCTTCTAAACCAAGACACCAGCTTTGGCCAGCAGCCTGCGTGCCTCACCCCTGGTGCTGGGCTGTGCTGGGAGCTGCTGGCTGATGGGTGGGCAGCAAAGGAGAGCAGCTCTAGCGGACAGGGCTGCAGCCACTGTCACAGCAGTGGCCAGGGGACAGAGCATGACTGGAGGCAGGTTGTGAGGTGTGCCTAAAGCAGCCACTGCAGCCCATCCTTGCTGCTCCCAGCTGAATGGAGTTGGCTTGGCTGGCAGCAGAGGGGAGGTGTGAGGTGTAGTGGCAGGTTCCCTCTGTGCTTGTGGAAGAGAAGAGGGTCTGTGTGGGGAAAGGCACTGAGCAAAGTCCTCCTTCAGAAACACAAGAAGATGTGTTCCCTGCCAAAGGTAAATGTACTGGGGTTTCCCCTTTGATTACACAACGTTCAATTATCCCGGAATGAACCCTTTTTCCTTTTTCCCACATGTGGCTTCCTCTTGGTATTCTTACGTATCTCTCCCTTGTGGTGTCCCTACCCTTGAGGATAGCCTTTCAGAAGAAAATTCAGGTCAGAAGTTAGAATCAATGTTTTCTATTTCATATAAATATTTAGGTTATAGCTCCATCTTCTCTCCAACTTTTTGTCTAAGCACTGTTCAACTCATGCGTGACTTTTTTTTTCTGGTAAAATTTCTCATAGACCCTTTTGTGTTGAATTCTATCTTTTATGTGTTGGAAGCAATGCCATTGCTTAGGCTGTTTCAAAACAGACATTTAAAAATTTTAGGACATGATAGATAAGTTCAAGCTTTTACATCCATGTACTTGCAAAGAAGCTGTGGAAGGTGGGGCTGACTTGCTACCACACTGAGGGAGGATGCAATAATAAAAACTGACTGCCAGGTACTGAGAATGTTCATATGTTGTGCTTTGGGAGGTTGGCTTTAAGATGAGTCTTAGTTATTGCAAATTTGCTGAATAAGAAATGGACAGAGATAGCTGTGGAATTTTTTAGTTATAATCAGGATAACTGATCCATGACGTTTTCTTAAAATGAATATAAAAGTGGGGACATAAAGTATATGTAAAAATATAACCATAAAAATGTCTTTATTCTTTAACAGTCTGAACATTAGATGTTCCAATAAAGCATTCCATTCTATCCAATATTGTCCTGTGTTCTTTTTTAAACAAAAAACCCTATAAAATTAAATCTCTACCAGTAATATCTTCTATCATAGCTATATATTGAACTTAAAACAGACAATCGTTTACCTAAGTGCTATTGTTTATCAAAACAATGTCTTAGAGTGAAATCTGGGAATTACAGACATCGTATTTTATTACTTGTCTTGGTTTTGATTGTTCTTTGTCAAGTGAATTTATTAAATGCCCACTATCCCTGGTGCACACTGAAATCCCCTAATAAGATGAAATTATTTTTGCATTACTTACTTCATATCCGTCGAGCACTTTAAAAATGATCAAGAGACCACTTTTAAATTTGAAAGCTATTTAAATAGAAAATATGTAGGGGAATATCCTTTCCACTGAATCAGTTCCATTACCTTGCTCAGGCAGCATAAAACAGTCAGCCTCTGGCAGCATCTGTCCAGCTGGGAGTATTCCTGATGAAAGGGGAAGTTTCAGCTGGCATGTAGCTTGTTTACCCACCTTCTTTACCAATCAGTCACACCAAAGCAGACGTGAAGCAAGCAGAGACAGAAGAGTGCAGCTGCACAGTGCTCGTTTGCGTTTGGTGTAGGGTGATGTGAGGGGAGATTTGCCAGCAGAAACGGGGAAAAGCGATGATCATCAGGCCTTAAAAATATCACTACAAGAGTGTCTTGGGTTTTAAGTTTAAAAAGGTACCCTCTGGGAGCATGAGTCTTTCCTGGGCTAGTCTGCAGCCCTCTGACTCCAGCCCTGCCCCTGGGTAGAGTGGAGAGTGGAGAAGGGAGCATCCCTAGCCATAAGCCCACACCACAGCCCATTGCAGCCCAGCCTGGGCTGGTGCCCAGTGCTGCCGGCCTGATTTCTGGGATTCAGTGGAGGCAGTCAGAGGCAGGACTGGTTGGTGCCCTCCTACTATCTGCTAGGCAAAAAGTAATTTCAAAAAGAAAAAAACCCTTTTTTTGTGAGAAGCTTCTTGTGGACACGCAGTGATGGCTATTCCAGCAGAGCAGCCAGCCTTTCCCAGCTTTGCTGGATGTTCTGTTGAGAAGACAACCTGCAACTCCACCACTGATGCTGCTCCCTCTCGTTCATGGTGCCAGGACATCAAGCTGGTACCCTTTCCTCCTATGTGATCTAGGTGCTGCCTGTCACGAGACACCATCTGGAACTGCATGGGATCCATCAGATCCACAGCCATCTATTCAAACGGGCAGGTGCTGTTATCATTTGGAAGTCATAAAGTTGTGGCCTCCTCATACAGAGCAGATTGCTTCTCACTCTTTACAATGCCATAAGCTTCCAGCAAGAGCATTTGTTACATGGAATTACAGTGTTAAAATACCTTATCTATTTTTGTCCCAGAAACTGAAGTCTTAAGTCTTAATCTGAAAGATACCCAAAGCTCTTCTCTGCATCTGTGGGAGCCAAGAATAGCAGAAGCAACACGAAAAAAAGCTTTCTGTTATGCTGAACTCTGAAAATTTTAAAAATGTTCTTTTACAGCACCCACCAGAAAAGGAAGAGCTGATGGTCGTCTCCTTGCCCCAAACACTAACACTGGGGTTTGCACTCAGCAGGAGCTGCTTCTGAGGATATCTGAACCCGCACTTCCCCCCATCAGCCCAATGTGCAGATTTCTGACTGCACAGCCTTGTCTTCTTTGGGATGTTGGGCCATAATAGGAGAGAAAGTTGATGTGTAGTTAGTGGAAGTATGTGAGACTCCAAAACCATTGCCATCCTTCTAACTCAAAGCATCTTTTCAGTGCTTTTTTATTTTAAAATTCAGCTTCAGTTGCTCTCAAGAGACTTGGACACCAGTTGCCTCAACTGCAGTGCTTTCAGCAATTACTGTTGGCATTATTTGTTCTTAAATGGAGATTAACTGTTTTGTTCCTGTGATTTTTCACATTTTAAACATTGTGAAGGTCATTTGTTCTTATGATCACAGATGTTCTACATCTTCTCCAGCTCACTGCCTTCTATCCCAGTGTGTTTACTATATATCATAAGTCTTACAAATCACTTTCAAGAAAAGCAAAACCTAGGGAGAAAAAAAAGCATTATTGCTGGAAAACAAATGTAATGATACCTGGAGAATATGGCTGGGTTAATGGTTGGACTTGATGATCCTAGAGGTCTTTTCCAACCTTAATTATTTTATGATACCTTACAGTGACTGTTAGCATCTGAACTAAGAAATCATAAATAAATATTCACGGTTGTTCTACCATTGTTTTCTTCTCAAACTTGTTAGTAATGGGTTGGTTTTATTACTTTGCTCAAGTAAATTTTGCCTGATGCCTGCACCTCCATCTGTGAAACTTCACTGACGTTATCTGAGGAAAATAGGAGCAGATGGAAAACATTTTAGCTTCATACTCACTGAGCACAAGATTAAAAGAAAGGCCATGGTGCATTTTTAGTAAAGGAGGTGATTACACATGGAGCACTCCTTTGCTGTCTGAGAAGCCACGTAATTTACAGAGCAATCTGGACTTCCTTGGTCAGCTGGTTTCAAAAATAAATTCTCAATTCTGTTGGCACTTATTCTCCTTCTAGGCAATTCAGGGAGTCCCTGATAATCAAAATCAGCTCTCTGTTCTATTACATATTAACATAGTAAATTGTTGCACCTGGAATTGATGAACCCTTGGTTTATTATGTTAGAGGAGTCATATGCAGCTGTTCTTCCCCAAGTGATTCATTACCACATGCGAGAAATGAATCTTACCCTACATGGTAGATGAATGAGTTTCCTGTTTGCCATTCAACCTTCTAACAATTAAAAAAAAATAATTTAAAAAATTATTAGGCATCAAAATTAGGTCAGAGTGACAATAAATCCAAAAGTTGTCACCAGAGGGCTTTCAGTATTTCAGCAAGGAGTGTGCTGGAGATGTGCCATTGGACTTCCCCAGCTGTATTATTTACTACAAATAGATTTGCTCACAGACAAACATTAAAAAAAAAAAACAAACAACCCTTCCAAAATGTTCTACACATTGCA
>WEIT01003976.1:21056-48212 GCA_013389985.1 Dryoscopus gambensis | reverse complement strand
TCTTTAAAATCCATCAACGGAGGATGGATCCTTCCCACACAGTCAAGCAGTTGCCCAGGGGCTAATCACGGTTTAATTGCATTGCCTATAAACAAGCACTTGCATTGACTTCAGAGTCAGAAAGCCTTTGCAGGTCAAGACTCACAGCTGTTGAAGCTTACAATGTTTCTTTTTTTATTTTTCTCTATGACAGTCTCATGGATGGAATATTTATCTTAGTTTAAATGCAGTCTGTACTTATTCTCATGACTCTGTTCACATGTTATTTCAACTCATTAATTTGCCTATATTGTCTTTTTGGAGCACCTAAATACATTCTGTGACCTAGAGTTATATTTCTCATATGTTCAACTACTAATAAAACTAGAAGCCAAGATTGCTCCTTGTTTGCTTTCTTCAAGCTTTAGAAGCAGAAACCATGCAGGATTTTTTCAGGTTTTTTTTCCTGGATATGGGCAGAGTAGGTAAACCATCTATTCCTTTTATACTTTGTATTTTAGCAAGAAATATTTATGATAATCATGCCCTATTTTTATTCATAGTAATGCTGAAGACAGCTTACAAATATCTGGGGTTCTCAGGATTTTAACTGTACCAGCTAGACAAGTGCTGGAAGTTTTGCTGGTAGAAACTGCAAATGGGTATTGGTGTTTTTACTCCTACAGATTATGTTCTAATCACTCATTTTTAAATTAGCTGAAAATTAGGATAGAATAGCAACAACAAAGTGAATCATGCTGGTGTAGTGACAGATTCCTTCCTTAAGATTTCCTATGAATTCTTTTTCCATGCTTTTTATGAGTATACCCAATTCTCTTTATCCGTTTAAATTCTATCAGAGAGGAATTCTTTTTGTCATAGAGGTTTTGGTTTCAGAATGTGCTGTCTCAAAAGAGTGGGGTATTATCAAAAACATAAAAACATCTGGCAATGCATTTCTCTTTTTTACTTTAAGTGGATAACTCAGAGGCTTATTTTCAAAGGACCTAAATGATGCAGTTCCTCAGAAAGTCAAGTCTGTGTGAAAGCAGGTCCTAAGTATTTTGAGAGACACGTTTTGTTTTTTGCTAAACAAATATAACTTTTAGTAATACTGTTTTTATTGCCCATTCTCAATTGGGATTGTATGTTGACGAATGCACTGTTTTCTCTGTAAACAAGTATGACTTCTTAACATCTGCTATGCTATGAGGTCACCTAGTCCTGCAACTGACTTGTTTAGACCAATATGTTCTTGGTTTATGCGTTTTTCTTTGTTGTAATGGTGACTTTAATAATAGTACATATACCGAGTTTCTTCTGGCAAACTTCTTAGAGCATTCTCAAAGCAATTATAGGACCTTCATATTAACAGTTTGCTTTCGTCAATAGTTCACGGTTTTGTTTGAAATAGAGCTTATCTGGGTTTATATGCCATATTTTCTGAATCCTTTGACAGTCAGAGTTCTTTTCCTTGGAAATATAAGTATTTGTCATAAGTAGATGTTTTTTCCAGATAACCATTCCCAACATACATGTTTTAAAAATTAAGACCTAATGTCTCTTTATCAGACTAAAATTCTACTCATTGTTACAAATAACAAAGGATATCATTATTCTTCCTCTCACAAGAACTCCAGTTTCCCAGTCACATGTGCAGACTTTTGGATGAAGATTCTGGTATTTTTTTCTGTTGCACTAAATCCACTGCCAGCAGAAGTTTCAGAGCAGAGGGTGGAGATCAAGCTCTTTCATGAAACCTTTAAATTTCTGGTACTGCTTTTGTAGAAACATATGAATAAAAATTAGGAAAGGCATTTGATAATTCCATGCAATCTGTATTTCATCCTGGACTCAGAGTGGCCATTTTTCCATCCAAATTTGTGTGGTTAAACTCCAGTTTGAGTCTACCCTTCAGAGCGAGTAGCCTTACTCCACACAAGCTAGATGGAGAGATAATATTCAGCTTTTGCAATTTCATATTAAAAAAAGCCCATGGATATTAGAAAATGTTGTGATTAACATTAGTAATGGTATACTGTCAAAGGCAGAAACATCAGCTACTTGTCTGTCTCTACCACGAGGAACAATGAGTGACTGCAAACAAAAGAAGGCAAATGGTATAATCATAAATGAAGAATAATTTTCTCCATATCAGGCTGACAGTGAAGGACAGATTTTCGCTGGGGACATTGCTGGCTGCTGTTACTTCATCTTAGTATTTTTTCAGGTTTTTGGAGGATTTTCTTGGAAGAGAAAACTCCAGGGAAGAAAATAACGTCAAATAACGAGACCGTCAAGAATTAGGGTTTTTATACAGTTTTAACTGAATTATCCTCAGCTGCTAGTCTAATCTTTCTCTGCTTTATTTTAAGCTTATGGTTTACCTAAGTAAAACTCTTTAAAAGTAAATATATCTTCAAGAATGCATTCCCTTTATATGCATATTTTCCCAGATTCAAGCCAGAATTTTATACCCTGTTCCAACTTTTTATTTCCACATTTCATGAATGACAGCAGTACTTCTCTCTGGAGATTTTTGAATGTTCCATAATAAAAAAAATAACGATCCAAAAATGTTAAACAGTGGTCACTGAACATATGGAAATCTGATTACACAAGTGCTCCAAGCCTACGCAGCTGGACAGTGGGCTGGTGCTGACTGCTTGTTAGAAGAGCTCCCTCACCCTTTTTTGAGAATGGAAGTGGACACTGTGAGGACACATCTTATCCTATAGTTTACAGAGGGCAACGTTTCTGGACAAAGAGTTATCTTCTTTTCTCCACAGGTGGTCAGGCTCTTCACAACAGTCTGCTGCCCAGACACTGTGAAGTGTGCTTACAGCTCAGGCTGCAGAATCACATGGTCCTGCTTTGCACAAATGGATTCAACCTGGATCCCATGCCAGGAGTCTGCCATAAATTTCACTAAGCAGAGTCTTGTGGCAAGGCATTCTGGTCTTTGATATCTTTGCAAACTAAGCCATCAAGACCTGGCATTACAACAGTGGCAAGAAAGGTCGTTTTTGTAATATTTTTTTCTGTCTTCATTTTAGAAATGAAGAAAAAAAAAGCCTGAAGGCTTTTTTAATTGTAAACTTTGATTTTCACCTCACTTTTCAACTAGTTTAGCATTTACTCCCCAGTGATACATTACTCTGCTGTAACCACGGTCCCACATTGTTAAGAACATGTGCAAACAACTGTAGTCTGTCTGACTCTCCTTTTTCTTCCTAAAAATAAAACAAGTGTAAAACACAGCATAAATAAGGGATAAAGATGTCATTACAGAAGGAAATTAATTATGTTGACTGAAAGTGTAAATATAAAGCTTGCATAGACCTTAATCCAGTTTTGCAAGGCTCAATTCAAGTCTTTACTAGTATGGAATATTGTTGAACTTACGAAGACCCATATAATACATGTGGAAACATTATTCTACCCACAAAGGACAAATGTCTTGCTTACCTGTTGCAGGTAATTTTTCCATGAAAAGGATATGCAAATACACATTCTAATAGTTTTAAAGATGAGCACAAACAGTAAGAGAGGAGATCAAATGTTTTACATTAGGGATTGCAAACAGAATCTGTAAAAAAGCTCTCCTGTGTCTCTAATCCCTGGAGTTCATCCATGCAGCATGATTTGACATGTACATGAAATACTGCAGGCTGGCATTCAGAGCAACAGACATAATGAAGGGCATTTTCTTTACTGAGAACTAAACATTGAAACCAAAATATTCATTTATCATGTGGGACTATCACCCTACATCTTTTTCATTACAGTCAGGTTCTAGTATAATTATCTTATCCATAACAGCAGTTAAAACCAGAAATCTAAAATGAAATAACTGAAACTTTAAAATATTTAGTCTGTAAAGCAAATAACCTGTAAAAGAAATAAACTTAGAAGCAAGATAAAAAAAAAAATATTTCCTTGCTCCAGTTAGTAAGAATTTAAAAGACTGGACAACACATTTGGATTGCTAAATCCAGTGTTTAGATGTCAAGTTCCAAAATAAGTTAGAAATTATAACTGTTTAAATCGTGACTCATAAGATGTGCAACAGCATGCTTGCTTTTGCTTTAGTCATACTCATTAAAAAGACATGGATCCTGCATCAAAAAGATACCACATAAGAGATGTAGCTTTATTTAGCTTATTTATAGTTCTACACAAATTAAAAAGCAAATTTTCCTATTCAGCTTGAACAACTGAATAGCTGAAGAGGGATGCAAGATGAATGAGTAAAGTGAAAAGAATGACTAGCTGGAAGTAAGCAGAGATGATTTTTTTTTAAGTGGTGTTAACACTTGGAAAACATTAACATCAATCTGGAGTCTTAGCATGGGATCCACAAAGGCTAGCACACTGCACATAGATGTTTGTTGTAAGAGATGGGGATCTGGAGACCCTTGCTTTTCTACAGGTTTTGAATAGAAATCTCTGTACAGGAAGGAGTCATCTCCTGCTGAGGATTTGAAGGCATCGACCTCCTCACTGAGATAATCACTTCCTCCTTTTTGACTACAGCTCCAAAGAAAGATGCTAGTCTTCATACCAGCAGTTCAGCAACCCAAATGTTCATTCATAAGTAGACGTGCAATTTTTCTCCCACTTTTGCTAAGATAGCAGCAAACTAAGCTAAAATCTCCTGCCTGTCAGAGAAAAGTGCTAATCTCTGGGCTAATGGGCTGTCCTGTCCTGTCCTGGACCATATTCAGTTGCTCTTCCTAAAGCTGATCTATTTACTGGGTCAACATTCCACTAGGACAAGGCTAGGTATCAGGCTGCAAAATTCTTGGCCTTACATATTTTTGGCTCAGTATTTCTTGACACACGATTCTGCTATAGAACAGAAAAACTAAAGGACAGAGCTTCCCACAGCTCCATAATACAAGATCCCATTACTGTCTACAATTCTTACCATTATTATTGCAACCTTAAAATAAAAATAACCGATGAAATTACTATTTTGACTACAGTTTCCATCTGACATAAGAAAAAATAATACAACAGTCTTGTAGAGCAGAGCCCTGAGTTCTAAGAGGACTAATAGGAATTGATTTGTACCTATAGTGCAGGGTTGACTCACAATGCCCCATTTTGAAGCTGGAGATCAGATATTTCCTAGAAGATACCCAGAAAAGTGTTTGATGACTTCTCATATGCCTTCTGTTTTTAAGGTGCTTGTGAGTGTGGGGAATTGAATGCAAAGATTCAGATGGCACCTTTCAGTGCTGTACTCCTGAAGGCTTTACAATTTTTAAAAATATTTTATTGGAATGTTTTCACAGTCTGTTGAAAC
This sequence comes from Dryoscopus gambensis, assembly GCA_013389985.1. Taxonomy (NCBI): domain Eukaryota; kingdom Metazoa; phylum Chordata; class Aves; order Passeriformes; family Malaconotidae; genus Dryoscopus; species Dryoscopus gambensis. The sequence goes on along the minus strand of WEIT01003976.1, from coordinate 42,922 downwards.
TGAGAATCAACTTCACTCAGAAAGGCAGCAAAAAAAAAATGTCTAGCAGCACTGATGGATTCTGTGCTGCTTCAACTTGCTGTTTGCATCTCCAGCTCTGTAAAGAGTTTTTATTAATTGCCTGAATTTCAGTGTCATTTATATTGTAAACAACGCATGAGATGCAGTTGTAAGATTATCACTCAATATATTAGTTCTCCCAAAGAAGGCAAACAAAAAGGCACAGGCTTTATCATTACATTTTCATTGAGGGTACCCCATTGGTTTTAATGATCTTTATAACCTTTCAATCCTATAACTGTGATAAGACCTATGTCAAATGATTTAAAATACCCTTAATGCTTAAAATGTAGATGTGGGGAAGCTAAAAGAAATAGAGTTTGAGATTAATTCACTTCCAGTGCAACAGAAATCTACAGAAGAAGAAATATCTACTACAAACATAGTGGAAGTAGGAATTATTTGCTTTGATTATGGAATGCAAAGTAAATCACATTATAATGCACTTGATCTTTTTTTTAGATTTATTGACTGTAATTTGTATATACTACTCTCTTCCTCTAGTAGAGTTAATTTCTCTGTATGTTTCCTTCTGCTATATGTGCTCCAGCTGCCATTTCTATTTTCAAAGTCTGTGTGCTTGTAGCCATACAAAATTACCAATAACACATTTTCTGTGGGGTGGGGGAGGGGAAAATAAGAAGGTACTTTGTTCACACAAAGAGGACACAAAATTTTGCAAAGCAGTAATTTCTTTGTTCCCGTTTTGTTTTGGCATCTTTTACAATCTTCCTGCAAGTCCTGATATGTTTTAACACTTGCTAATACCATTTCTTCCTGTAAGCACTTAATGGTATGCAGAAGATTCCCCGAAATCCGTACAGAACAAAGCTCCTTCTGTCATCCTGTGGCAGTCATAGCTCCATGCCAGTGCTCCTGAGCAGAGGATTACTCCTGGTCATTCCCATATCATGTAACAGATGATGTCATCACCAAAACATGCCTAGATAATATCCTCCTGCTGCTAGAAAAGTTTGCCTCTCTGTTCACCTTTTACTTATTTTGCTCTTGATAGCATATATTAGCAAGTGTTTTAGTCTGCATTCATGTCCAACACCCTGATTTCTACTATCTCCATACAGAGCTATGAAGACATCACCATTGCTGCCAATATACAGTGCATTGGGATGAAAAGTTAATCCCCTGTTGTGACAACTACTGCGGTTAAACAACTTCTGGAGCTATTTTAGTGACAATAAACAATCTGCCAGTTTTTTGATCAGTTTCAGCTTCTGAATAGATTTGCAGAATCTCATAATAGCAAGGGGGTTGGGGTTAGAAGGGACCTCTGGGGATCATCTGGCTCAATGTCACTGTTCAAGAGTTGGAGCAAGGTTGCGCAGGATCATGTCCAGGCAAGTTTTGAATTCTTCCAGAGAAGGAGACCCTACAACTTCTCTGGGCAGCCTGTTCCAGTGCTCTGTCACCGTCACAGTAAAAAAGTTTTTCTCATATTCAGAAGGCACTTCCTGTGTTTCAGTTTGTGCCCATGTGCACTGGAAAAGAGTCTGGCACCATCCTTTTGACATCCACCCTTAGGATATGTGCATGGATTGATTAACTATGTATTGATTGCCCTCTGTCTTTTACAGTCTAGACAGTCCCAATTGACTCAGCCTTTTCTCATCAGAGAGGTGTTTCTAATCATCTTCGTATCCCTCCACTGCATCCTCTCCAGCAGTTCCTCATCTTTCTTGAACTGAGGAGCCCAGAACTGGACATATAGCAGTCCAGATGAGGCCTCACCAGGACTGAGTAGAGGGGCAGGACCACTTCCTGCGACCTGCTGGCAATGTTCTTCCTAATGCACCTCAGGATACCACTGGCCTTCTTGGCCACTGCTGGCTCATGGACAGCTTGTCGTCCACCAGGACCCCCAGGTCCTTCTTCACAGAGCTGCTTTCCAGCAGGTCAGCCCCAGCCTGTACTGGTTATGCTTCCCCAGGTGCAGTATCCTGCATTTCCCTTGTAGAACTCTGCCCTGCCAAAAGGTGGGTCTACCAAGGAGACAAATAAGATAGGAGAGAGCTACAGATGTGCATAGAGGAAAAGGTTCAACTAAGACAACAAAATCTGGATTAAGGGGTAGTGCTTCAGGGTTCTATAAATCCATACCTTCATTATCAGGACATAAATTATATTTGGGAGGCTATAATCTAGACAAGTAAATGTGCTGATGGTAATTCACTGTAGCCTAATGTGAAGTAATACATTTATGAATCAAACATGATAAAAACTGAAGAAACTTATATTTAAAAAGTGGCCATACACTAGCTCATAAAAGATTAAACTAGTCTGAATTGTATTTCCCTGTACAACTAGTTGGGAAGCTTTTTGTTTTATTAAAGGATATTGCTTCTGAAAATGTTACAAAGCTTTCATCAAAAGAAAAATGCATGAAATGAATCCCTATGGGCACATGGTTTTCACATATTGAAATAGACCATTTTTATGCCCACATAGAAGAAAAACTAACTGAATCAATAGCAATGAAAGTAATGGAATAGAGTTAGCATATTATCATTTACACTGCCACAACCATTCTGGCATCAAGTTGAATAGTATCATAAATCATCTCAGGCTACAGAGCAAGATCTGACAGAAAGGGAATTTTCAACAGAGGTAACTCCAGATAAAACAGTGACCAGGAGTTGAAGGCAGTAAAATAAAATTTCTATAAGTTTTAATCTTGATCTTTTCTACTACTTTATAGACAATGGTTTGTAATTACAGAGCAGAGATTAAGCATTAAGGATTTTTGACCATTTAAGCTTTTGTAGGCAAGACTAGATGTTTTAGAACTACAAGGCACTGTCACCTCTTGCTCTTAAAGGCTAGTTTCAGTGTATCAGAAAGTTAACAATGACAAATTGATGTGGAAAGCTCACGACATTTCATCAAGAGAGGGCTCTAGTTCTCAGGTAAGTGGGCCAGTAAATACACATAATTCTGGAAATTTCTGCTGCTCTAGAAGCTGCCAGTTTAGGCAATGTTCCTAAATGCCATGAATCCCTGTTCTAGTAAATCTGTTTCTATAAAAACAAGTCTTACCAAAAGATAATTTCAAAGAAATCAATCAATTTAAACTAGCAATGCAAATCTTGTGTTTCTGTCAAAACTATTTATTTAGTTTACTTTATTTCATTTCTTTCTGTCACACTCTTTAGAAATATAGGAATGCATAGAAAGATAAGAAAGGAAAATTTAACAGCGATCAAATGAGCTGCGGACAGGTTTACCAATGGAATAAAATTTTGCATGACAATGAAGGCCACTTGCAATGAACACTGAGGAGTGTTGCACTGTGGGCTGCTCTGCCCCCAAAAAATAGGATTCTATAATGCTTCCTCTCTGCTCTTATTTTCTGTTTCCATGGATCAGTAAATGTAGCTATTTGGGGAAGACCAGTGATTAGCTCTTCAAAGCAGAAGTTATGTTTCCTTACAGTTCAGGGAGAAATGCAGCCACCTTTAACAGGGGGGAAAAAGTGAACCTGAACACAAAAGACACACATGCCCTGCTAATCATGGTCTTAGGGCACCAGGAATTCTCAGCTGTGCAGCATACTGGCAGGGGGGAAGGGGAAGGAGAAGGAGATAGTGTGTGGTTCTAAACTATGGATTAACATAGGTGCCTACAGACCAAGAACGGTAATCTCTGCCATATAATACACCACTTACAAAAAAGTGCCTACTGTTATCAGCTGAACTGGAGCACAGCTCTAATAGTTCAGAGTGGCTTTCCTGAAGGGAGGAAAACTAGCTCAGTAGAGGCAGGTGGAAATTTCAGAGAAAAGAATGAGGTTCTGCCAGCTTCTTATTGACAGCACTGTGTTCTGTAAGTACTGCCATTGATCTATGGGACTATTCATGCAGTAATGTTCTTTGTGTAAGGGAACAAAACTGGTTAAATGTAAATTTAACCTCAACGTGGTTAAGCTGCACAATCTGGCTCATTTGTTTTGTAGCTACAACCCACTGACTTTCTAAATTATTATGGAAGTATCAACAGCTGTTCTCTCCACCCAACTATTTCATATTGAGCTGGAATGCACACTTATCCATCAGTAATGAGAACCAGCCCTTTCAAAAACTATGAATAAGCAAAGAGGATCATACTGGCAAGACTGGAGATGTAAAAAGGTACTTAGAGATCAAAATATCCCAACTGTCTTAGTGAAAATAACACATAGTTGATTCACATGAAAAATCATCCTTGTGAAACGGGGGAAAAAAGAATGTTCTGTTTCTGTGCTAGGTGAGTGAAAACCTTTGCCAAATTTGGGAGGACAGATTAATCCACCCACTGGGGTAGAATGTTATTAGCATTTACACACACAAAAAATGACAGCTGTTGACAGCTGAAACTCATAATTTCCTTCTGATCCTTAGTTGACAGGGGATTTTACAGGTAGTCCAAGACAGAAGGACATTACAAGTGCAGTGAAGAATTTTGCACTGCACAACATTTCATGGCAAAACCAGAGCTCTCACAAAAATATCTTTACAGTATTTAAAGATGTGAAATAAAAGGATAACTGGCACCTCTGCTATTCAACAGGAAGACTGTTCAAGCTCAGGTTCAGAAAATTATTCAAAAATAGTTTATTTTTGACAAGGTTCTCTCAATTTAAGTTTTCATTACATGTACTATTCAGGAAGGAAAAGGGAGCAAAGAGCACCTAAAAATTCCTAGCAGCCATTACAAGCACATTGTTTGTTCTTGACAAGACCTCTCAAGTCCTTTTTTCTCTATGAAATTACCCGAGTTAGAACTGAGATAGGGACTCTTGGACTGTTCTGCTTCCTTCCACTGCAAGTCCCACTGGGGGTTGCATGAAATGTCATCATCATCAACAGCACCTAGCTCAGCACCTAGCTCTGCACCAAGTGTAACTTTAAAACAAAAACAAAACAAAATAACCCCCAAATTAACTTTGATATTAAATTTAGAAATATGTTACTACATATCACACATTAAACATCAGAAATATTGCTAATGTACTTTTGCACATCTTAAGCTTTAAAGTTGTGTTTCCAGCCTGTTTGCAGGCCACAGAATCACAACTGAAGACAACAGAGTGCACACGGACTACACAGATTGATTAGGAGGATATCCTGCACCAGATAAGGCAGGCAGGTGTAGATAGCTGTGTAGCATGACAACTCATTACTGGACAAAGACAATGGCAGAAAGTACGGTAAAACTCTCAAGCAAGTACATCTAGGCTGTGATTTAAGCAATCATCAGCCCGTTTGTGAAGCCAAACCTGTCTCTCATACTCCCTGACGGACTTTTTAGCTGATAATTGGAGACAACTAAGGAGAAAATGTGGGCCCTTGCTACTCATGCATGCACGTACATATAGTTGAGGGGCAAGACTGACATTATTCATCTCCTCTGTCCTTGTTTTGTTGGTGATGATGAACAGCCATTTGGTCCGGTAAGCTTTTCTGGAACTGCCCGATTCTGCAAACTGCCAGAGTAGTGGGATTTACGGCCAGCGCAAGCTAGAGCTGTCTTGCATAATATGGGGTCATAACTGCTTGGCTACAGGCACCACAAAACTGGCAGAGTGAGAGCTAGTACAGAGCTACATTAGCAAACAAACAGGCACTAGCCCAATCCATTATCCAGTGTAAAAAGATGGGCATGGAGATGGGGTCCAAAGGAACACTGTTTACTTTCCATCATTGCTAACAAAAGAAGGAGAGTCCCACACATGGTGGTTAGAAGGATAAAGAGCAGTAGGTAACTAACTGTTCTTTGCTGCAGCCAACTGGCACAGGACAAGATGAAATGAATCCCTTGGGATAAGGAAATTCATAGGAAAACTATTCCTGACTGCAAGCCATCTGTAGCTGTAAATATTCCATGAATAGCAGTTTATATGAGACATATTTGAAATTACTGGGTAGGTTAGCAAGACTATTTGGCCTTAGATATCAACACAAGATTTTTAGCTGAATCACTGAACTGGTGTGCCAGTTTAGTGACTCCATACGGCATTTTGGTCCTCAGCACATTCATAGCTAATGAATTCCAAATGCCCAGAGTGAGACCAGCAAAAACAACAGAAAGAGGAAAACAGCAAAATAGCAGACCTAATTAGAGAATTAGGTGTATCTTACAGAATATACTCTATCCCTAGGAAAGGTAAGAGGGTTTTTTTGCACAGCAGGAAAACTATGACATAGTTGCGATCACAGAAACATGGTGAGACGACTCACACATCCGGAGTGCAAGGATAGGCAAGGAAGGAGAGGCAGTGGAGTGGCCCTGCATTTTAGGGAGGGTTTCAGTTGTATAGAGCTTAGTGATGGCAAAATAGAGTTGAGTGTTTATGCCTAAAAATCAGGGGAAAGGTTACAAGGCAGATATCTCCATGGGAGGCTGTCTATAGATCACCCAAACAGGATGAAGAGGCAGAGGAGATATTCTATTTCTATTAGAAATTAATATTTCTATTTCCTCCTGGGAGAAGTCTCAGAATCACTAGCCCTTGTTTTTTGGAGGACTTGGGCTCACCAGATGTCTGCTGGGAATACAATATAGCAGACAGGAAACAGTCTAGGATGTTCCTGGAGTGCATGGAAGGTAACTTCCTGATGGAGGTGGTGAGTAAACCTGCCAAGGGAGGCACCTGCTGGACCTGTTTCTTGTGAACAGAGAAGGACAGGTGGGTGATGTGATGGCCAGTGGTCACAAAGCTATAGAGTTTTCTTTTCTGGTCAGCACAATCGTCACCTTGGACTTCCAGAAGGCAGACTTTGGCCTGTTTAACAGAGCTCCTTGGGAGGCAGTCCTGAAGGGCAAAGGTGTCCAGGAAGTCTGAACCTTCTTCAAGAAGGAAATCCTAAAGGTCTAGGAGCAGGCTGTTCCCATGTTCTGAAAAATGAGTCAGTGAGGAAGAAGATTGGTCTAGCTGAACAGGGAACTTTGTATGACATTTGGAAGAAGGAGCAGACAATGTGGGAAGACTACAAGGATGTTGTGAGGTTACACAGGGAGGAAACTAGAAGAGTCAAAACCCAACTAGAACTTCATCTGGCTACTGCTGTAAAAGCCAGCAAAAAATTGTCCTACAAATCAATCAGCAAGAAAAGGAGGGCTAAGGAGAATCTCCATCTATTATTGGAAGTGGGAGGGGGAAGAGGGGAGAGGTAGTGATGAAGGATGAAGAAAAGATACTCAATGAGATACTCAATGCCTTCTTTGCCTCAGCCTTTTAATAGCAAGACCAGTTGTTCTCTTTGTTCCCAGCCCCCTGAGCTGGAATACAGGGATGGGGAGCAGAATAACGCTCCCATAATCTAAGAGGAAATGGTCAGGTACCTGCTACAACTCTTAGGCAATTGCAAGTCTACAGGGATCCACACAAGGGTACTGATGGAGCTGGTGGAAGTGCTCATTTCGATCATTTACCAGCAGTTCTGGTTAAGTGGGGAGGTCCCAGCTGACAAGCAGTTGACAAATCTAAAGCCCATCTACAAGAAGGGCTGGAAGGAGGGTCTGAGGATCTACAGGCCTGTCAGTTGACCTTGGAGCCAGGGAGGGTCATGGAGCAGATCATCCTGAGTGCCATCCCACAGCACATGCAGGACCTCCAGAGGATCAGGCCCAGACAGCCTGGGTTTAGGAAAGGCAGGTCCTGCTTGATCACTGGTGAGGCTGCACCTCAAATCCTTTGTTCAGTTCTGGGCCACTCACTACCATAAAGACACTGAGGTGCTCAAGGGTGTCCAGAAAAGGGCAATGGAGCTGGTGAGGGGTCTAGAGCACAACTCATATGAAGAGTGGCTGAGAGATCTAGGATTGTTTTTCCTGAAGGGAAGGAGGGTCAGAGGGGACCTTATTCTCTATGACTACCTGAAAGGATGTTGTAGCGAGGTCAGGATCAGTCTCTTCTCCCAAGTCACAGGATGAGAGGAAATGGCCTCAAGTTGTGCCAGGGGAGGTTTATATTTGGTCTTAGGAAAAAAATCTTCATTAAAAGAGTCTTAAGGGATGGGTTATTGGAAGTGCTTGAGCCACCATTCCTGAAAGCGTTCCAAAAAAATGTGGTTGTAGCATGGCTTAGTGGTGAAGATAACAGTGCTGACTTAACACTGGACTCAATAATTTTAAAGATCTTTTTCAACTTAAACAATTCTATGATTCTATGAAAAGTCCTAAGATACTATCATGATCCGAGCATTACTGATGCTCTTAAAATTGCCTTCCTTTTGTCAGCAGTGCCAAACTGAGAAAGGTGCTCATGCTGCTCCGTAGCTCACCACCTGCTCTGAATTCTCACCCTTGAGTAGAATGAGTTTAAACTTCCCTTTTACATGGCAGTGTCCAACATTGTAAAGCATGCTCTTTTGATGCTGGGGAATGAAAGAAATTATCTTCAGCTCTCCCTCTGAAATGAACTTCCAAATTATACTGGGGAAAAAGAGATTTATTATAGAGCTCTGCACATTCATTTTGCCTTTTCCAGTTATTTTTCCATTACTTGAAAGCATGCTTCTCCTACCCATATTAAGCACCTAAAGCTATTGTAGGCTTTTTGTTTAAGACAGATAAAATGGTGAAAATACTCTGTGCTTTTGGTGTAAAGAAAAAAAATTAGAAACTTTAAGGCAGCTGCTACCTAACAGTGATTGAAACACAATCTTTTCCAGATCAAATTACCTTTGTGTCAATATTTAAGTGATTTTGACAGGCAGGGAACACTTTAGTAGTTAAAAAAATTACTAAAACCATTTTAAGAGATAGATATTGCAACAAACCCCAAAATGACGAATTTCTTTGAAGATCTGAACCCAAATTCTTAAGTAATGAATAGCTCAATTAAGAGTAGTTTTTCTTAAGAGTCCAAGTGTTTCTTTTCATCTTCTGTTTACAAAAGAAAAGCAAAAAAAATATTTGGCTGTGAAAACTTTTCCTTCTGTACTTCTAGATGCCAAATTAGCAGTTACATGATTTATAGCTGTCATGAGATACATTAGTAATGTGCATTAAAGTGAAGCCTCTTGTTCCCCCTTCATTTGCAGTGAATTCACATGTCTTAAATTACAAACTAATAATGGGCATTAGGGTTTAACCAGGAGATCCGTAGTTATACTGCGTTTCTGTACTACCTGGCAAGAAGGGCTGCTGTAACACCCTGTAATTTGATACACTAAGATTTTTAGAAACTAAATGCCAGTAAAAAGGAGAAAACACATCAGAACATAGTACACATTCATGAAATATTTGGTCCTTAATCCACTCACAACCTGTTTATTTATTTGTGTTGTAGAAAATGTGGCAGGACTTAGGTCTTTCTCTCCCTCTCTCCCCATATACACAAACCACAGCCACAGCCATGCATGGTTTATAAAATTCTTTTTACTGATCCTCAGTTTAGTGCCCTTTAACATAATATATTACTGAGTTTCACTAAAATATGGAAAAGTGACAAGAAAATAATTTCTCTGAGACTTTCATCACTTGCAGTACCTCAGGCAAGTGCTCCCAAATTCTTCTGTGCTTAAGGCTGAATAATATTGGCAATTTATTTTCAGTTTTTCATTGTTATATAATGGTATTTTTCATTACAGATAGCTGTAATTCCTCTATGGTTCATCTAGGCTATTATCCCACAGGAGACTTCTTTTTAAACAGAGAAAGAGGAATTATTCTTGAGATAATTGATACCCAGTATTTGTGATTAGGTGTAAGTCAGATCAATGCAGACATCGTTAATGGTTACAAAGACACATTTTAAATCATAACAAAAATTCACTAGAAAAACATGGGCAAAATAAATAATTCCTTTTGTTGTTTCTTGGAATTTTTGTTTGCTTTACTTCAATAAGAAGAAAAAAATCACAGGAAACTAGAATCTTGCATTTGAAATAGAGTCCAGACCTGTCTGTGTTTTGACTGTGCTTTCATCACTCTGTCTTGGTAATTTTGACCAAGTGACAATAGCATGCATTTGCATAGAAATATTCCAGACTTTCTTACCTAGATCCAGTAGTAATAATTCCTTCTGGCACTCATATGAGTTTGGTTATTAAATATTTGTAAAGGTTTTCACAGACAATTGCAAACCCAAATTATACTTGTTTTGCTTTTTTTTTTGGCTAACACATATGCCATAAGCAACACCTGGACAGCCAAACTAAAAAAGACACCTTCACAGACTACAAAAGCCTTTTTCCACCACACACTGTGAGAACAAGATGAGACATGCAAGGCTGTCCCGTTTTCAAGCCTTATTTAACTGAGAATGAAATCCTTCTGAAAATGTCGTATTCCTTCTTTAGGCAGAAAACTGATATATCCAAGCCAGCCAGAAATGGGTCTGGAAACAGATAAGTCCATTTTCAAGAGGTTTTATTACTGTCCTGAGAACTAGGGAGATGAGCAATTTCTCTTACAAAGGAACAAAGCCCTCCATAGGAAGATGTTGTGGAACAGTTTAAAACACACCACATGAATGAGATGTGTGCTCATGGCTGGGACAAAATATTCTTTGATATATTTCAACAAGAAGTTTGAGTCATAACTGGGAGCTGTGATGAATAACAAAGCAACAGCTAGAAAAGGTCCTGAGAAAGGGAAAGGAACACATGCCTGGCTGTGGCAAAGTACTAATTCTGTCTCCCACTACAGCCAGCCTCTATCTGCCTGTTCCTGGGGGGCTTTCACCCAAGTCTAAATCTCTTTAAGGCAATGGGACACTTAAATCCTGAGTATTATTTTCTTCTAATAGCACTGGTATATACTGTGGTGGTGGTGTGAACTGCTCCTGACACTCAAACCTCTATTTCTTTTTGCAGTAAAGTCAAGCCGTGCTGTGTTTGCCTCCTCTGGATGTAAATGCTGATGATGGGTACCTTGCAGCATGAGTTACAGAAATACTGTCATGGACAAGACACAGACTTACCTGCTTGTTCTCTCCAGTGAACTAATATAGCAAAGGGAGATGGAGAGAAAAAAGAATGAGAGGGAAGAAATGCTCTCATCTCATAAAAAAGTTTTTTAAAATGTGAGACTATTTCCCAGAAAATCAAAGAGAGAAACAAAGTGGACACTGCCAAAACACATTCAGCAGAAATTCCTTGCAAAGTGGCAGGACAGTGATACCTTCATTCATCCTGTGCCTGTGAGATCACAGCCAACGCCATGTTCCAGACTGACAAACCATCAAGATAGAAGGTAAATGCTTCTTCTAATACAGGGCAGCAGAAAAACTGGTGTATTATGTGTTCATCAAATAATCACAGGGGGTTTATTGTAGAAACAAAAAAAAACCAAACCAAACCAAACCAAACCAAACCAAACCAAAACAAAAGAAGTTGGATGGGAAATCACAGTTTGCTACTTTTAAGAGTAGCAAAAAGTATTCCAGCTTATTTAGAAAAAAAAAATATTTTCTTGTTCAATTTCATAGTAATCTATTATATCTTCAAACCAAGGCCAAAGCAGAGACTGATTTATTCATGGATCAATGAAAATCAGGTGCTCTTATAAATTTCATTGCCCTCCTATCTCCTTCTGTGACTTAGTTAGCATTCCTAGTTTTTCACCAAATGAAGTACAGTGTCTCAACACACCTGGCAGACCCAGGGTCACCTGCTACAATAACAATTAATACTTTGTAAGACCTTTCATGCTTCACAAACCCAAAGTAACATGCAAATAATATATATTATAAGTGAATTCTAGTTATAAAAATGGGGATTATATATATGATAATTTACATATAATAATAATTCATGATGTTTTGGGCTTGAAGAGAAGAATATGGTAACTGATTGAGGCATCATACAGAAAGTAGGCAAAAAAGTTTAACTTGTTCATCAATGAGTTGAACTATGGGATGGAGCGCCTCCTCAACAAGTTTGCTGATGATACAAAGCTGGGAGGAGAGACAAATACCCAAGTGCTGTGCAGCCATGCAGCAAGACCTGGACAACAAGCTGCAGAGATCATCAGAGAAGAGCCAAAAGAAGTGCAATAAAGGCAAATGTAGGGTCCTGTCCCTGGGCAGGTATAATCCCATGCACCAGTACAGGCTGGGAAGCAACTCTGTGGAAAAAGACCTTGGGGTTTTGGCAGACAGCAAGCTGTCCATGAGCTGGCAGTGCCCTTGTGGCCAGGAAGGCCAATGGTATCCTGGGGTGCATTAGGAAGAGCCTTGCCAGCAGGTCGAGGGAGGTGATCCTGCCCCTCTGCTCCGCCCTGTGTCCAGTTCTGGGTTCCCCAGTACAAGAGAAACATGGAGCTCCTGGAGCAAGTCCAGCAGAGGGCTACAAAGATGACTGGGAGACTGGACCATCTCTCCTATAAAAGAATAGTTTGAGCGTTGGGGCTGTTCAGCCTTGAGAAGAGGCAGCTGAGAGGTAAATGTATCAATGTCTGTCAGTGTCTGAAGGGAGGGCGTCAGGTGGATGCTTCCAGACTCTTCTCAGTGGTGCCAAGCAATAGGACAAGAGGCAATGGGCAGAAACTGAGGCACAGGAAGTTCCACCTGAACATGAGGAAGAACTTTACTGTGTGGATGACCACGCATTGGAACAAATTGCCCAGAGAGGTTGTGGAGTCTCCCTCGCTGGAGATATCCAAGACCAGTGTGAACACAATCCTGTACAACTTGCTCTAGGAAGATCTTGCTTGAACAGGAAGGTTGGATCACATGACCCAGGCCCCTTCCAACCGTACCCATTCTGGGATTCTGTGGAAAATCATGTTACTGCCTGATCTAGTATTTGGCAACCTCTAGTGCTTGGTACGATTGCCCCCATAAGAACTGTTCAATATCTGTAACTAGAAACATACTCTGTTTCTATGATGGTTTTCCCCAAACTTGCTTGTCCACAGGAAACAAACAAATAAGTAACCCACTACTTAGATTTTCTTATAGACCTGGGGAGGAAAATACATCTGCAGAAAGTGAAGTAAGACAGTTTCTGAACCTGTAAATTGAGGCACTCTGGGTTACAACCATGGCAATGAGCAGAAGTGGCTCTGTTTTATTCTCATTGAGTAAAGAATCTCCGATAGTATTTCCCTTAGCCTTGTGCTGATCTACAGATCTACACTAACTTCAGTTCTGATACTGAAAGGACTTATGTCAGTCACCGTGACTGCAATACAATCACAATTATCTAGGAATCACAGTAAACAAGACCATACAGGAATGACTCCTGCTTTTCATTGCAAGTATTTCTTAAGTAAGTTTTGAAGATATTCTATTCAGTATTCTGGTCTACCCCAAGCTTGCTTCATTTGGAGGACTTGAAAAATGTTGTTTCAAATCTGTATTGATACTTTTTCTTCCAAGAATTCTGATCTTATCAGAGCAAGATCATGTCCATCATGACAAATCATGAGCCTGCACAGCAGATGTTATTCACTGAATTCAAAAATCACTTTTGATCAAGCAGTATGGGTATTGTCAGGAAGAGTATAAGCCTTCTAAGGGGACAAAGCTCATGTGTAACATCAGGGCCACAAGCCAAAAGAACAATTTTGTCTTTACTCCTCAGGAAACTAATTTCTCTTAATAGTAATCCCTGCTATGCTGAATCTTAATTACAGGGCAAGTAGATTGCAACATCACTAAAGGAACACATACAGGTCATTAATTTCTCCAAAAAGAAGTTTATAGTTTACTCATTGCACAAGTTATTTGAAGGTAGCTGAATACATAGATACAAACATTTTCAGGAATGAGGATCTGGCTATTACCCGTGGGACAATTTTACTTGCAGTCACTGTGACCGCTATTGCAGGACAATTTATGAATCCTCAGGAACTTTCGACAGTCCTTATAAAAGCTTTTAAGTCTGAACTATAAACAAGACTCTGTTACTGAGTTACATCCAAACCCTGGGAACTGCTGATGGCAGAGCATCTGCATCCTTGCCCTCCATGCTTGCAGCCAAGGAGCTGGGGCTGCTGTCCTGCCTGCTGCCAGCACCGCAACGCTAAGACACATGTATGCCTGTGTATCTATTATTGAACACACACACATTGGATTTATTTGCCTCTAAAACAATCTTTAATGATTTAGTACTCCCAAGTTACATGCACTTAGCCTGGACTTGTGTCACTGAGATAAACTACTGGCAGAGGGACAGAGGCAGGGCAGCATGAAAGCAGATTCCTGGTGCTGTTATGTTCATTGATATGTGCAGTTTGTTCTTCACTGTCTGCTATTGTTCCTATGGCTTGCTGGGACCTGTTTCATATTAAGACTGCAAGTTGCTATGAGCAAAGTGTGTGTGTACTTGGCCATATCTACAGAATCCTGGCTTGGGGCTTAATGGTTTTTATTACAAGTAATGCATAATAATATTAGTCACATAACCCAAGAGAAAAAACAGCTCTAGGCAGTTTCTAAACAACTTGCTGATGGGAATTATACAAATAATTCAGCTAGTATTCAGTATGAGATATTTGACAAAAATGTCTAATGAGTCACTATCTATAGGCAAAGTTGTCCATGACAAACTTGAACAGAACTCTGCTTCATGTGCATAGGCTTTACTTCCAATCGCTTAGAACTTTTCTAATTGTTAGCAGTTTTAAATTTGAAAGCTTTCTATTCCATCTATTAATTAAATTGTACTTTTCTGCCCCCCTTATATTCTGTCTGAATATTACAATCATTTCTGAGAATGAGTTTGGGAGAAAAAAACCCTGCTGTTTGGTGTTATATGAAAATATTTTAATAATATTCAGGGTTTTACAATTTGAAAGGAAACATCATGCTCTTTATCTTGATCAAGAACACAAATCAAAGAGTTCTCCCAGGAAATATTTAAAGAAATTTTGATGAAACCTATGTGAATGGTGAATATTCTTTGAGTATGTTTGTTATTACTATTATAGAATTTAACCAGGGAAAATAAGTCATGTATCTTTTGGTTACTGACCAAAGTATACGCACCTTGCTAATTATCAAAAATTAGGAAGATCCAAAACATGTTGTTAGAGCTTGTATGCTAGTGATTTGTATGTTAGTGATGAACACACTGCTCACTGCAGGGAGTTTGGATTAGCTCACCTTTAAAGGTTCCTTCCAACCCAAACAATTCTATTATTCTATAAGTACAGTGTATGTTAACAAGATCAAGCTAACCCACAGTCTTATAATATAAAATTAATTCTATTTCTTTTTTCTTTTTCATAGAAGCTATTTAATAGTCACAAACTTATTGAAAACTGTGGGAAAATAAATTTGTCTTAAGTAAAAGGTAGTCAAGCTCCATCCTGATGGAGTTAGCGTAGTGGATAATCTAAAAGTATACTACAATATGGATATGGTCTAACGCATTAACAATTTAAGACAGTAAATGACACTGGGTAGTCCATAAACCCAAGCATGGGCCATGCTAAGTGGGCTGCTCATAGAGGTAGCTACATACCCTAAATTCAGTTATCTTTCCTGTGCACATCTTCACTCCTAACATTTGTAATGAGTATGATAAAGTTGCCACAGAAACTGATTATTCGAATGGTAGCTGAGTTTGAAAGCGAGAAGACTGCATGCTTCAGACTGGACTGGCAAAAGAAAGACACTATGGCAGTATGGCAGTATATACATTGTAGGACAAAGTATGCATGTATTTATATGTATTTTTTATTTTTATACTGATGTTGCAGCGGCTGAACCAGCAGCTGTGATGGCCAAGGGGCCAAAGGCCTCAGGTACAGGAGAGACCCGCTGGTGGGCAAACTCCAAAGCCTAAAATCACCCCTTAACTCAGGATGAGAAAAGCTTCTTCCATCAGGCTTCATGATCCTATGTAGATTCGGTCTGTCTGGTTGGCCAGCAGCCTGATGCCCCTTGTACCCCTTAAAAGTTTGTAATCCAGCCCCCACTCTGCCCCCTCCTTCTCCTCATCAGTTGTTATTGTATTACCCCGCCTCCCCTCTGTACCCCTTTATAAGTGGGTCACAGGCTCAAGGCCACTGTCTTTGTCCATGGAATCCTTTGTTGTGGTTTGGTAATAAACCCTTCGGAATTCTATATGGAGAGCTGCCTCCTGGCTCTTTGCCTCTAGCGCCGCCTGAGCTATCTATCCAGCTCAGCGTGAGCGTGTGCTGCGTGCTTGCACCGCACGCGTGAGAGCTGGCTTGTGAGTGTGCCAAGTAGCACCCCCGGAGGTTCCTCGCTAGGGAACGCTTCAGGAATAACGCAGCAGCTCCCCACCGAACACACACACAGCAATATACCTTTGTGTTATTTGCACCAAGATTTCACTTGCTTTGGAAATAAAAAAGGTCCTGATTCTGATCTTACTGAACATGCAGGTTTGTGCATTGACATAAAACATCAAGATTATAATTTCTAAAGTTTATATAAGATGATTTCTAGACATGTTAGTGAAAATGGTAGGGGTATGGTAGAAGTAAAATTATAATCTAAAGAAGAACTGCAGAATATACACAAAGAAATCTGAATTCTGTACTACTTTCTTAATGATGAATGACGAAGATCATCAGAGTTCCAGATAATAGGTTTCTAGACGTAATTTACTTCATGCAACATATAATGAACCATCCATCTTACATGGTCTGTCATTCTGGAGAGACAAGACAGTGGAGTTTCTTTGGGTTTATGTTTGTTTGTTTGCTGTACAATTTACTGCTGGAAGCTTGAGCAAGACACAGTGAGTCTATGGTCAAGGTGTGACAGACCTGGATTAAGGTCACACAGTACTTTAAAGTCAGAGGGACTTCAGGTGAAATCTCAAAGCCTTTTTAAATAAATCTCTGGGAACAATTCTATCAATCTTCTATAACCTGCATTTTTTTTTCTACTATCACTTCATAGTGTTTGGAGAATTGATTAGAGATGTTATAATTGGACTAAATGGTAGCAAAACCGATCAAAGCAAAAATGACCCAGAGTCCTCCAGGGGAGACAGACCACAGGAAAAGCAGAATATTATCTTTATTTCTTAACCTAGTAATTCCTGATCAACGTGTTCTATTGAAGGTGATGAGGCTTTCCAATTTTTATTGTATTTGTTTTAATTAAGACAGATTCCTACTTTTAAAAAATCATTTTTATGAGTCACTATAGACTTTGAAGTTCAAGAATTCACAGAATACACAGGCTCAGATACACACCTCCATAGAACTAACTTTCTATCTTATGCTCTGATATTTCTAGGGAAAAAATAAAGACATTTTCAGAACTTATATTGCTCCTATGGGGCCAGCCACAGAAGAGCTGAGAAACTCAGCAGTGATTCCCTTGGACATTCTTTGTAAAGGTGGGCACTCAAAAAGATAGCTCATGACTGAGCCCAAATTCATCATGTCAACGGGAAGAGTTTTTTTTTTTTTGGGCTTTTTTGGCTGGACTTCCTTATACTTCTAGGAAGTCCTGGAGATCAGAAAAAATAATAACTTTGTATGCAAAGGATACTTTTCTGGCTTTAAAAAGATTTTAGGAAATTTAAAATGTTTTATGCTGTTAAGATCAGATTATAATATTATGAACTTCCCACAGAATATTCAGTGCTAAGATAGAAAAGATATTGTGTCATTGGGCAGGTCTATTATTATCGTAAAAAAAGCACATGTAATGATATGCAGTGTTTTGAACACCACAATTTATTGGCCTTGATTTAGGATAAGACTGAAGCATATACTCACCAGGACAAAGCTTGAATGCTTTGCTGATTGGCACTTCATTAAATTTGAGGAAAACCATAGCCTGCTTGTCCTTTGTCAAATTCAAGAACTGTGGTATGAAAATTACTTTTTCCTTTAGCTAAAAGGAAGAGAAACCAGGTAGGAGCTAGTACTCTCCTAGTTCATGTAAACCATAAATGAAATACAAGCTTAACTTGCACTACAAAATCCATTCTAAAATATGCAAAGAACCTCTGTGAGTATCTTGGTCTCCCTTGTTTTCCTCTCCTTTTTGCTTCCAAAAGAATCCTCTGAAGTTGGTGATGATTTGGCAAAAGCTCTGAGTTCCCCATCTGGTTCAGCCTTTCCTTCCTATCTCAGAGCAGAATCACTGAGGTAACTTTCAATGCCAGACTAGTGCTCCCTGAGGGTGCTCTGACAGCGCATGTGTGACTAAATGACACATCTTACACTGCATATTTCAAACTGTGAGAACTAAAGGAATTTAATAACGTTTATTGCCTAGTTAAAGTCCTCCTCTTCTGTTTGCTCCCTCCCTCTAGCCCTCCTCTCGATCCATAAACCTATGCAGAACTGATGGATTGCACAATATTGCTGAGAAGTATGCCCATTGTTTTAGCAAAGGGAAAGCTATTTTTCAAAGCGCTCATCCAGAAATTTGGCTGANTAATCTCCAAGGTGCCCACCAGCCTCTCCGATTCTGTGATGAAGACCATGGGACAATTAAGAAGACTGTGGCTGCACAACTGCCATTAAAAAAAAAAAAAAAAAAAAGACTAACCAAACAACAAGAACAAAAAACCCTCCAAACTCTACATATGGCAAAGTAAAGCAAACAGGCATTGGAATATTTTGCTTTTGTGACTCATTATGTTCCTGAATTGAGTATGGCAAGCACGCTAAAGAGAACAATTGGATGCTTGACTAGCTCTGGATGTCCTGAATTTCAGCCTTACTTCAATTCAGGAGTGTACCTCTGAGATGAATTTTCTGATCATCCTCACGTACCAGCTGGGTTCACACAGGGACCAGGCTCTAAATACCCGCATGAAATTTCTTTCAGATGAACCCAAAACTGGAGTGGGGTCCCAAAGCATGCTCCTTCAAAGCCTAAAATATTTGGTCCATGGCCTGTAAAGCTGTAAACTTCCCCTGAAGTCCGTGTGGTGTCAGCGTCAGACCTTAGCACACATTCATTTGCTCTCTGAGTGCTTCTGTAGTGCTGTACTGATTGGCACTATGAACGATGCCTCTACGGCCACATTAGGATAGAGTTTGTGCACTCAGTCAGGAAATCTATTTGTGCAGATAAGAAAGAGTTTTGCCTACAACCTTTCTGGGGAATCAGGCTCAGTGAGTGCTCTTTCTGTGACACAGTTACTCTCCAAATGCTGCAGGTCAGTATTTCAAAGTATGATAGAGAGACTATAGCTGAAATCAATAAAGGCAGAAACTCAGGTTGTTTAATCCCTTAAGATTTGAAGACAATTTTTATTTGTAAATAAAGATATGTCTTAAAAAAATTTACTGTTTGGAGATTTTCAAAAGATGTCACAATTTTTATTGTTGTTCTTATATTAGCATACTTACACCTATCTATAGTCTCAAACTCATGAGCCATCAATCCATTTGATTATAAAGACCATTTGCAGACCCATGTTCACAGTGCTTCTATATGGCTATAGAGGGAAGATCACAGCAAATTACTACAAAACCTGATGGAAGTCTCCAGAAGCTGTAAAATTTTAGGTAATTGCCAACATGTGTGAACCCAGACATGATGAACATCAAGAACAGCATTTGGGGCAGGTATATATGTATGAACACATGAGAATGATCAGAGAAAGTTGGATAAATTACTCTATGTCAGTCTACATCAGTGACTCGTTACACAAAGAAAGTGTAGTTTGGCAGAAGCAAGTATTTCTGCATTCAGAAGAAAATGGAATATATACACATGAGTTACTTAAAAGTTGAGGTCATAATATTTGTGTCATATTGCAGACATTTTTGTGAATATGAAAACAGATTTGTGCTGTATTTCTTAAAAAAAAAAAGAAAAGTAGATAAAAATGGAGTCCATATTTTCACTGTCTTTGGGGACCACAGGTAAGAGCTGAAAATAGTTACTAATGGGCAAAGTTTTGTAAAGAAACTCTCGCTCCTCGCAAAGAGCAGAAACAGAAGACAATACAGTAGAAGAGCATATCAATGTGCACAGCTGATTAGGAGGAATTTTTGAGTCAGGAAAATGCAGAAGAAAAAAGTATTGCTCTGCTGCAGTTTTCTCAGAAATGTAAAGCCCTAGATTTTTAAGCAACAATTTATGGAGCAAGCAGACAGTGTACTGTAGAAATGGACTTGCATTTATAGGAGGTAGAACAGGGAAGAAAGTAATAGGTCTTTTTCAATCCAAATATGCTGTTCTTTTCCTTGCTGAAATTAATTTTATAAAATAGGTCCATAGATGCTGATCACTGTTTCAGAGCCAAAGCTGCAAAATCCAACAGAGTATGGTGTCAACCACAGCCAGGGGGTAGTTTACAAGAGAAGAAATATGGTTTAATGTGACTGGTTTCTCAGCTCTTTTTCAGAAGAATATGCTGAATTTTTTTCAGAAAAGCCCTAAAATATAAAGAAAGATCAGAACACTGAAGTACACTTTTAAGGATTCTTTAATTATCTTGTTTCAGACATTTAAAACTCCTGACAAAGGCTACTCTGAGAACAGTAAAGTCCCATATTAATGTATTTTTCTGACACATACTGTAGGCTGAAGCCAGAGATTGAGTTAAACTAACCTATGTTAGTGTCTTTGGAATATTGTTGCCTTTTCCCTCAGTGATACCATTGTATAGACACTGATCAATGTAAAAATAAATCCGGATGATTACTCAGACTTTTGTGGGTTCAGTATTAGGTTGGAACACAGTTTCTGTGGCAAACACTGCTGGATACAATAGTGATTTTGTCAAGATGGAGAAGAGGACTCCAAAGGCTGAAAGAGTCCCCAAAGGTCTTCAAAGAAGAAAATATCTTCATATTTTCAGACATACCGTATTTGTCTTTTTGATTACACTCTAAGGTTCATTAAGTGTAGGCAGACCCTACATTTAGCTCAGGAGTTCGCAAAATCAGTTATACAAGAGTGCAGTCAGGCCCTTCGGCACCAGAAAGCAGATCAACTCTGCACCCTGAACCTTGCCAGCTGCCTTTGTTCTCCCCCTCTCACTTCATTAGGGCTTTGTTTACATGGAAGTATACTACAGGGAGTGTATCACTTTTTAAAAAATATTTTTAATAGAGTTAAATGATTAAATGGCCTTTTTGGTGAAGATGTCTTGGACTGAAATACATATATAGTGACTGATCAGGATTAGGGGGTTCAAATAGAATGGGTGAAACACAGTGCAATGCTCCAAGATGACTTGAAGTATCAATTAAGAATTCACACTAAAGTCAGCTTTCCCTGATATTTAAAGACATCAGTCTATGGAGATCTTTTGTTTGGAGGGCTTGCTGCCTTTTTCTTGCAACACTTTGTTGCTTTTAGGTTAAATGCTTGTACTACAATATCTTAAGTTTATAATGGCATTCTAGAAGGACAGCTGTCAGAAAAGCTAGGGCCACTTGCTTGTTCAATGACAATATGTTTTGTTGAAAAGCTTTTTGGAGTATGTGGAAAATACAAGTGGTATCTGTTCTGGTAATACCATAATTATGTGTCCGTAAATGGTACTTGGGCCTTCAAGGTTCCAGCATGGTAAATCCTGGTGATGCACTTCCTCTTAAAACACATCAATAGTCCAAAGCTGAGAAAAAAACCCCAACACTTTATCAAACATATAATTAGAAATAAATATGAGATTTCAGAAACTACCAGAATATTGACATGTAAAAATCAATTTAATCATAATCATTGAAACCCATATTCTTTATACTACACATCAATGATTAGTAGAGTTAACAGTTTGTGAGGTAATTTTTCAGGTGATGTTTCAATTGGCCATGCAATGATATTATTACCCCTAGAGGTATTTAAAAGACATGTAGATGTGGCACTTAGGGACGTGGTTTAGTACTGGACTTGGCAGTGCTGGGTTAATGGTTGGACTTAGTGATCTTGAGGTTCTTTTTCAACCTAATGATTCTAT
>WEIT01003976.1:7666-19507 GCA_013389985.1 Dryoscopus gambensis | reverse complement strand
AAACCATGTATTTCATTCTGTCACTTTTGCCTGCTTTATAAATAATTTTTAAAATCCAATGTTAGACACACTACTCAAAATTGAATAGTTCAGACACATAATTTGGAAAACTGAGCCATGAGACTTCTGGATAGAGAGCTTGTCACTTAAGAATGTGTTTGTTTGTCATTTGGCTAAATCAGATCCAGACAATGTAAGTATCACCAGCCGGGAAGTATTACAATAATAATAATAATAATAATAATAATAATAATAGTAGTAGTAGTAGTAGTAGTAGTAGTAGGAGTAGTAATAGTAAAAGTAATAGTAATAAATCATTTAAAAAACCTTCAGAGAAGTACATTTGAGTATTCACTGATTTGTATCGGTACTTAAATTCACAAATGAAACCTGTGGAACTAAATATACATATGAGGTCATCCTGAAACTTGCAAAAGCATGGAGAAGCCTCCACTTCAGGAGTTCAACTTCTTCTGAAAGACAGTAGAAAACTCCAGCCAAGTTTTATAATGGTCGAGTGAAACAGTCACAGTAATTCACAGTAATTTTATCTTTCTCCAGCATAGAGAACTAGATGGCTTGTAACCCAGTATTACTGCATCAGGCCATATGTGCTGCATCATTAAAGGCAGTTAAAGTAAACAGATAAGCAGGAAATCCAGTCTGGCTTTACAAATCTAGAGTGCAATCAGCTACTTCCACAAACGTAGTGAAGTGACCCAGAGCTCAGCAATCTGAACAATGAAAAATGTTTACACATTTTACTCATAAATTGTCCTTCGCTGAATGCTTGGGGCATGCAAATAAAATGCTTTGTTTGTAGGTTTGTGACTTTGGGAGAACAATTATTCTTAATCCATAATAAATACATACTTTAAAATCTGTTCTTTAAAACACTGAATACATGAACAAGGAAATAGCAGCCAGAACTGGAACAAATAGGGCAGTACAGACATGAGGTACCAAAACCAGTGGTAAGAGTACTGACTGAGGTGAAAACTGAACTCCTGACAGTCTGGATCTAAAATTCTTCTAAGGGGATCAAAAAATAACCTGAGTTTGTTACTTCTGAAAATCCAGTCAGCCTGAACCTGACACAATTGGGAACAGCCAGCATTTGACAGGAGAGGAAGGAGGTCCTCCTCGTGTCCAGGTCATCTGACAGTCAGAGGCTCTTTTAGACTTAAGTGCTGATCCTGAAGGCAAAGGCATCTTAAGAGTGCTGAGGTTCACAACAGCCTTTACAGGCTGATCCCAAGCCACAGAACCACAGAGATCAACCTTAAAACCTGATGTTGAGAGCTTGGTGAAAAAAAAAAAAGAAAAAGAAAAGTTTACCAAACAGAAAAGTTTCATTCAATTTAAAATGTTGAAGCTCCTCCTTGGTGAAACAAATTCTTTTCATTTTGGGGCCTGTCCTCTTTCTCACACAGCTTTGAAGGAATATCCTCATTTTCTTCTCTGCGGCCACCAAAAAAGTCCTGAGAACCTGGAATAGTGCTCCTATTTCAGGTCATACCTGCAGTGACAGACCATAAAGGTCTTCAACCAAATGAGTAAGCAGAGGCTTTTATTACCGCATAGGGTATTAATGAAAATCAAGAAATATCAGTAGCCTGTTTTTCAGTGATTTTTTAAAACAGATATTAATAAAAGAAATATATTGATTAATGGAAGAAGCACAATTTTTACTTAATTTAGGGTACAGTCAGACAACGTGACTGACTGTAGGTGATTGATATCCAGAATGCATAGTCTTATTCAAATGGTCTGCTGAAACCAGAACAAAACATCTAAATCTGAGCCAAAATTAAACATTCTGAGAAAAAAACAGGAACAAGGCTAGTTATTTGTAAGGCAGATGTTGTATATTGGTATTTAAAACTGATTGTTATTTATTTTGCCTAATAGCAAGCCTGCCATCTTCATATAGCTTTTTGGGGGTTTTTTACCAGTTTTATGCCACTGGGTAGTATCTACTGATGAAATGCAGTCAGAAGAGCTTTCTGTGTAATTGCACTTTCAGTGAAGCAGTTAGATCCTCTCCTTCAGCACTTGCTTGCTCTCACACCCACATATTCTTATTCATATGCAGTGTCTTATCTTTTGCTGTCTGGCCTGTGAATTATGTGTCTGCTTCTATGTTTTCTGCCAGTGTTTGCTCATCACTGGTTGGTCATTTTTCACCTCCTCAGTTACACAGTCATCACTGTTACCACTTGTACTTCCATGATAGAAAATGAAAAGTATGTCCCTTCACTTCAATATTTAACCCTGTTTGTGCTAAAAGAGGCTGAGGACTGTTCTAATCACAACCTGTGGGGGTTTTTTTCCTAATCAAGATAGATCTAAAGCTGAAAAATTCGGTAATGTTTCCATAGTATATTGTTACTAAAATTATCAGGGTCAGCAACAGTCTTGGCCTCTGTCTATGAAACACTGGGCCATAATAGATCACTGTGAGGTTAAGTCTGCTCTTCCATATTATGGTGCACAGCAGGCTGAGTGGGGGAGAGACAAATTAGATGGAGATGCGCACAAGTGTGTGCAAATCAGAGAACACTGCAGGGCAGCAAATGGCTTCCTGAAAGCAGCAAGAAGCACTTAATCAGAGGGACTATGTGAGTGGCAGGAATTACTTGCTCCCTTAGCTGGGAGATGTGAGAGCATCTGCTCCAATGCTGCCATTAAGTCACCATAAACACCCCCCGTTCTCTGCCACGCAGCACTAAGAATCAGATACTAGTGGAGTGACTGTCTTTCTGGTATTGCTGCCAAAAATACTTCAAGGGCATGTGTGAGCGGAGGAAAAAACCCAACACTTTGCTTTTCAGACTGAATTACCAGCACAAAAATACATGCATTTTAATGAAAATTCTGTTCACATAGCAAAGTGTTGAAGAAATTGAAATACCCATGGGATTTCCAGCAGTATATCCTAAGAGGATTCCTCTAGTTACTGTGACTTTTATTAATAAATTAATTGCTAGCAAATTTTTCATGCATTGTGTGCACAGATCTCCAGTCGTCTTTGGTGGTACATTTCTTTAAAGCACTTTGTTCTTGACAATAACAGAAAAGTCTCTAGGCATGTCAGAAATAGTAATATTTATTCAAATTCCTTGGCTCCAACTGAAAGTTAAGAGAAAAAAGAGAGTTAACCATTTGCTAGTAAAACACTTGTCTTGCTTACAAAGGAAAAAACGGACTTAAATACCTAGTTATTTATGAAATGCTGAATCATGGAACCAGATATGCCAGAAACCTTGCCAGGATATGTTCCCCATCCTGTTTGGGGTTTTTTTACTGAAAATGGGTTGAGAGAAATGAGTGCATTCTTCAGATCACAGACTCTTTGGCAGCAGTTACCAGAAAAAGATTGGTCACATGAGAACAAACCCATCTCCATCTGGGAAATGGGTCCCATGGGTCCCGTGCCCATGGCTGGAGGGTTGGATTCAGATGAACTTTAAGGTCCCTTCCAGCCTGAACCATTGTATGACTGTATGAAATTACAGTTTGACAGCCCACTTCCCACAGCAAACCACTGTGGCCAGACACAGGTGGGACTCCAGCTTCAGAAGAATGAGGCTGTCTGACCTGACCCCAGGGTCCAGCCACGTCCCTCCAGGGGGTAGCTCTGGGCTGGAAGAAATCCCCCCTTGCCCAGCCAGGGCACTAGCAGCCTGTCAACATGGGTGAAGCTGAGCTGATCAGAGCTACAATTACATGGTCAACTAACACAACAAAACTGCCCAGTCCTCAGAGAGCTACAGGTTTTAGAAAGGCATGTGCTGGAAGTCACAGCTCCTTATTTCCAGCAGACACTCAAGGAGGCAAGATCAGAGGAATGCCATATAGGACAACTTCTGAAACATTTCCAGTTAAAGTTTCAAAGAGCACAAAAGCCTAAAAAAAGAAGTTAAAAGTTGCCTTTCTGCAGGTTGGAGCTAAATCACAAGTCATTCGGCAACTTGCTTCTCAGGAGATCTCTGCGAACAATCAGCCAATTTGCTGCTGGGAAGTATAAAAGGTAACATATTCATGACTATGGTTCCCATTCCTGAAATGGCTGTGCTGCCAGCCATGGTCTATAACCCCTGTTTATTCAGTGCTGAAACTGCCCTTTCTTTCCTGAGAGCTAGAATTAGGGTGAGAATGTCCAGGCAAAGACTGTCTGGTCTGAAATGAAGACCAACACTGTAGAAATGAACATGCAAAAATTCACTGTCATTTTCTGCAGTGTGCAGCAGTTAAGTATTCATCCCCAACCTTGTGAGCCTGAAAATGTACTGGAAGCCCAGTGGAATAAAACAACAGTTACCGAGCATGGAACAGTATCTTGTAGTGCTTTGGAATGTAGCTGTGTAGCTAAACAGAGCTGCTGGTGGGACCCTCTCTTACAGAACCAAAACAAAGGGCTGTGAGCAACTTGTGGACAAGACACCTTGGGTTTCGTGCAAGTGACCTGTGCTGCCAACACTCTTCTGACCAGGGACTCATTCTTTACTGTATGGAGAGAAGGGTACCCTAAATGAGGCTTGCTCCTTGCAAGCAGACCCACCTGAAAATGTATGAGTCTTGGGGTTTACAGAGCAAAAGTCTAGAAATATCTAGGAATTTTAATACAGTTTGACAGGCTCAGAGGGGACACATATGTTCTTTCTCTCCCATTCTCTTCCATAGTCACAGTAAAATGCCTTAATTTTTTGCCTTCCAGGTCACTGGACTGCAGAGAGGCCACTTTTAACAATTCATATTTACATTTTGGTTTAAAAAAAATATGCCATTCTGATCATCTATGTCAAATACTTGACAATAACTACCTAAAATTTGAAAAATTCTCCTCACATGACCCATGAATTTTCCTAAGGGCAGAAAGCTTTTTAGGACATGTCTTTTATGTGAGTACTCCATTGCCAAATATCACCTTCTGTTATCTGCAGTTTTGGAGGATGTGATTGAGTTCCACTGCGCTTGAAGAGAAGAAAAACAAGCTGTTTTTCTCTAGCTCTGGAGACTGAAACCACTGAAACTACATGGTTCTCTAATGCAAGAGCCAATTTCTATAATGAACATCTCAAAAACAAATCCCAAACCTTTCATCACCTTGAATATATTTTAGAACAGACAAACCTATTTTATCTCACACTTGTTATTTTGACTTCAGAAACATCATGGGTTCAAAAAGTGGAATAGCTGGACAAATTTTAAAAAATAAGATGAAAAGGAATAGGAAATCACAGCAAACAAAGCTGATGGAATGTTCAGTTGTGGAAAGATCTGGAGAAACGTGGAAAGGTCTGGAGAAACATGAAAACAAGCTCTTCCCTACCCCAATGGGCTGATTCCTGGTGCCCAGGTTTATGTACCAGGTATGACTTTTCCAGCTTTGCAAGGGATGCTAACACAGTGAGCCCTTGCCTTTCCCTCCGCTCTCTGGCAAGGGGGACAGTCATGGCAGGGAGAGGGTAGCACAGGAGGCAGCGAGGCCTGGGAAACCCTGATCTCCCCAGGGATGCCTCTCCCAGCTGGCTTCCCTATCAAGGGTCCCACTGTGCCTCCCCATGATTTCCCACTGCTGCTGCAACACTCTCAAATGCTTTGCTGTGTGCAGCTAGCAGAGTGTCACCTTCAGGAGGTGAGCAAGGGGGAAAAGTTATTCCACGTGCATAAGGCATAATTCCAGGTAAAGCTCTCTGTGCTGCTGAGTAAACAGTCTGGCTTATCCTGTGCAATTGCTTCCTATCTCCCTCTGAGATAAGGAGCGGGGCAGTCCGTTGGGACAGTGACCCAAAGTCTTTTCCAAAGCACAACAGATAAGACAAAATTGAAACTGAAAGAGATTACATTTAATTTCCTAGCTGCTGCCAGAAGTTGTGATTCAGTGTGAAAGGCTGTGTGTGTGCATACACATCCACATCGTCCACATCCTCTGTGCTACAGGGAGCGGTCAGTGTCTAGTGTTGCCAGTAATTGTTGTTTTGCCTTTCAGGACAAAAGCTCCAGAAAGGAAAAGGCAATTACATACTTCCACTTTTTTTTTTTTTTTTTTTTTTTTTTTTTTAAAGTCAGGAGCTTTCTAGCAAGTTTTAGAAGTGCTAAAACTTATGCCAAATCAACAGCATGCAGTTGTGGACATGTACCTCTGAAAAGTGAAAGAAGCCCTTGTTCCTGAGCTACTCGTTGTAAGCAAAATGCAAAGTGTAATTGTGAAAAAGGAATGTGGAAATTCTGCTAAACCAGACCTTTACATGGTCTACCACCTTTCATTATGCAAAATTATAAGGTTAAAATCACAGATTTAGTAGGTTATTTTTCAGTAATTAGACAAATTCTTTCTTAGGCAAGCACAACACATTCTGAAAAAATTATTACTGCAAATGCTGTGTGTATATTATTCTCCTTTCCTCTTTCCATGTTTTTCATTCAAATTAACTTTTAACATTTCCTTTTTTTTAAAAAAAGTATATCAGTAGTAATAAATACTCTAAAATAACATGAAACTATCACTCATGTTTAAACTTTCATCTTTCAACTGCTCTCAAAAAGAGTAAAAAATCTTACAACACTTAATTAAAATAGGATGTTAATATTTAAGAACACAAACAGGAAAGTACCCCTGTCAGATGAAAATCCCTTGAGCTATTACAGTTTTCTCTGATTCAACAGACGTGAAATACAGTAGCGTAAAACTAATTTCATGCTGCCAGATAAATCAGCGTGTCATGCTTACATTACTATGTGTTCTTGTTAAGTAAATGTTCACTTGAAACAAAGTATATGCTACATTATTTTTTTAAAAGCATGTAGAAATGCATGTATATATATATTATGTGGCATTTAATGTAATTACAGCGGAGCTGGATTTTGCATGAAAATTGTGATTCCCGTAACTTTCAAACCTCTGCAACAATAATTTCAACCTGCAAACATCAGCCCCACAGTCAAGAACTCAAAGGAGAGCTTTATATCAGGGATTCTGTTGACCCATCACTTATTTTCACTTCATGGGAACATTTTTCTTCATTTGCAATAAGAATCTAAAACAGAGAAACGTATTTCCAAACAAAGAGATGAAGTAATTTTATACATCTCTACCAGCTATCTCCTTTTGTTATATACATTGGTAAAGATGACTTTTTAGCTTAAGATTGTTTTCACTAACTGTTAACAAATGTCATCCTACCTATGATGTTATTCAATAAATGCGTACTTTAGAGTTTTCTAGGGAATGTTTATTGGGAAATGTATTTAAAATCATGCTTTTTTATAAAACGTATGTACCTCAATGAATTCAAGACAGCTTCAATTTTAATTATGTTTTTTATATTTTTTGCCTATTAATCCTCTTTTATTCCTGAATATATTAAAGCAATCTCTCAAGGCATTGTTTATCAATTCCAGAATAGCTTGTAATTTTTTATATCCCTTTCATTAAAAACTTGTTTTCCTTACTTTTTTCATATTGCATGGAGATTTTTTAAAGTTTCAAGTTTATCTAATTGTTCATTTAAAATTTTCAGTTGACCTGTATTCAGTTTTCATATACTTTCATGTCGTGCAGATAAACCCCAGTAATTCTGGGAAGCTTCCAGTTGTATCAACACCACTAGCACATACTGAAGTGCCATTTGTTATAAAAATGATCATAATAAGTTTGTCCTGTTCCAGTGAAAAATCCCAGAGGGAGCCCAAAGTACATGACAAAGGCTACAAAGGTCTAATTTTAGAACTTGTTTGCAGGTTGCCATTGCCTGGGGATACTATCCAGCCATCAGAACATCAACACTTCACAGCACTCTGCAATATTCAGCTGTCACGTTCTCAGCCTCTGACCCTCTTTGATATCTTCTCTTTGATTAATTTGTTTTCTCTGGCTGTGGGGCTGACTGGTGGTGCCCAGGCTCCCACAGTAGCAGCTCCCCAGTTGCTGGTGACCAGGAGCAGCTTGGGGTCAGTCAGGAGATCCACGGGCTGTGGAACCTCACTTCAGGGGAAGGCTGACAGCATGGAGAAGTCACAGCATGAGCTCCCAGTTCCTGGATGTGTGACACATGAGATGTTCTACAGACATGTACCAAAATGCTTTAACTTAAATTGCTTAGCTGGACTTTAACTCACACTTCAGTTTCACTGCAGAATGCACTGTTTAGTTAGGTTACAGGGTCAGCGTGGGAGAGCCAGGCTACCTTCCTTCCACTGTATTCTGCTCATTATCCACTGTGCTGGATATTGAGGCATTGCAATTTCATTTTTGTAATGATTCAGCTCTCATACTGGGAGTTAACATCTTCTTATATAGTTCTTCATCCCCCTGCAGTTTTTCATGAGCTTCATTCAAATTCCACTGAATGAGAGCACTGCCCAAGTGAAGCCACAATACCTTTTTTAATAATAACATTTTTCAACCACGGTTTTGGCTGCCTTTATAAGATAAGTTTTAACAAACGAAAGAAAAAATGTGTAGCCATTCAATCTACTGTAAGGAAAACCAACAGAGGCAAGTTGCTAACAGGTACCTCCTACTCTGGATGTCTTCTCTGATCACTGAAGTCCGGATGTCTTTTTTACATTATACGTATTTTCTTTTTCTCTAAATAAATATGTACCATGCTGACTCCGAGGTTTCTTAATTTCACAGATTAACCATCAATTGTGTTTACATAATGAACTTTAGTACTATTGTCTGTACTGTGATTACATCTATACCTATCAGAGACTTCTAATTTTCACTCTTTGCTTTAGTAAATATTAATTATCTATAACTATTTTTGATATCCAGATATGCATTGAGAACTTAGGCATTTTGCATAAGCAAATGATTAACAGAGAGCCTTGTAATATAGAGAAGACACAGAGAATTATGTAGTGTAATAATCAGAATGTGAAATTTGGGATTATATGCACAGTGAGCAAAATCAATACTGAAAACAAAACAATAAATATTTCAAACTAAAAGATTACCTTGAAACACTAACAGAGATGTAGCTTATTTGATTAAACTGAGTGTATTAGAGTATTTAATAGTTTCTGTAAACAAGGTGTTCTGTGTAAGTACTTTTAGCCTTAGAGAAACAACAGTCTGAGGTTGCATTTGACTCACTGGGATAACAGATGACTTAAACATCCTCCTTTACTACTTTAATGGTTGAATTGGACAGCTTTCTGTCAGAAAGAAACCTTCTATCTCCATGGACCTGTTCTTTCATAAAGGTCAGCACAGCCTCTGCTTTACCTTGTCACTTTAAAAGAAAAAGAAGTCTGTAAGCGTACCAGTGTATTTGCTAACCCTTGACTTCCTAAGGGGTTTTTTGCCCTTTTTTTAATCAACTAAAAAAAGAAAGTAGAACAAATTAAAGATGGTTTTCATTGAAAATGTTTGCTTTATGATTTTGTAGTATTTATATAACAGCAATCTTCAAAAAAAAGCCCATATTGGTGTTTGGCAAGTATTTCTTCCTTGTCAGACAAAAAGTTATTTTTACTTAACAATTAAGGCACTTGCTAAGATGCTACTCAAAGTTATTTCTTCCCATGCAACTATTTTGTCATATGATTGCTAACATTAAAAAGAGGATAAATGACTCTTAAGGGATGTTTACTGTGAAACAAGCTGGCTGAAGAAAAATCTGAGTGCACTTCCAATTGCTGGGCACAAGATATTTTAAATGCGTTTTGGTTCTATACAGTCTTCCAGTTGTTTGCATTAACTGTCAACCATAAGTTGACTATAAATTTTAGCCACACGTTACTTGGTGTCTGAGCTTACTGGTGATGCACTTTGTATTTTTAAGAATCAGTCATAATTCATAGAGCATGCGAATCTAACAAAGAAGCCCGAATATAATCCTGCTCAGTGTAATTTGAGGGCACTGTGAGGCACATGCAAATGTCAATATAATTCTCTATATGTAAATATTCCCTTTGTTTGTATAATCCTCACGGGTATCATGTTTCAGTATTTGGCTGCTTCTAGCAGACCAAAGGGCAAAGTGATGGACAGATAGCAGTAATATATATTATAAGAAGCCTTCGAACAAGAAAAGCTTTTTGGCGTTGGCAAAACCGGAATCACCAAATTCAGTTTCTGCTTATAATTAGGTCAGTTTTACATGTGACAAGTGATGTTTTCAGGAGTCAAACAAAAAAGATACTGCCTAGTGCTTCACCCCTCTCCCACAACCCCCACTACAGCACAAGTATGAGGAAGACACACTAACAATTCCACGCTGGGGTGTTATGTAGCAAGCATTTGTACATCCACACACATTCACACCCCTCTACAAATAAATGAAAACCATACTTTACAATCCAGAATGTATCCTCTGCCTTATGACAAAACTTTTCATTCACTCTTTTAACCAGCTATTAATGCCCCTCAGCTCTGGTAATCCTGGTCCATCAGACCAGGCTCAGGCCAACAAGACTAACTGGACCCACACAGTGGGTCCCAGAGGCGAGGCAGCTGTGTGAGGGGACCTCATCCATGTCTATAAGTAATTCAAGGGGAGGGTGTCAAGAGGATGAGTCCAGGCTCTTCTCAGTGGTGCCAAACAATAGGAGAGGAGGCAATGGGAAGAAACTGATGCACAGAAAGTTCCACAAAAATGTGAGGAAGAACTTCTCTATTCTCAGCTGACTGAGCACTGGAACATCTTACCCAGAGAGGTTGTGGAGTGTCCCTCACTGGAGATATTCAAAAACCATCTGGACACAATCCTGTGGCATGTGCTCTGGGATGACCGTGCTTGAGCAGGGAGGTTAGACCAGATGACCAGATGACTGTGGTCCCTTCCAACCAGACCCATTCTGTGATTCTGTAATTGAGGGGGTTTGCCTCTCTTTCTCACAACCACTTGTCAAATCCTGAAATTCTTCTACTTATGCCTGAAGAACAGTGGTTTTTGCTTTGTAAAATCCAGTGATGCAATAAACAATAGTTTTCCCTGTAAAAATGAGACTGTTCCTGCTTGATATTTTTGAGTTGAAAACAATGGCATTTTTATATTTTGTTCATTTAAAAGTTTTCCAAAATATTTCATTTTCTTTATGTACCTACAGGCTTTCCTGCTTGCAGACCTCTGCCTCAGACTTTGGACACTTGTTGACCCAGAAACCTCCCTGAAAAGGCATCTTCACAGGCCCCCCTCAGTTAGCCCTGCATTTCCACAGCCTTGCTCAGTTAGCTCCATATTTCCACCATGGGATTCAGTTTAAGCTTCATGTGTTCAACCAGCAGTTCCAGCTGACCTCCTTAAGGAACACTTCCTTGCTGAAGGAAGTTTTTTTAGCACTAGTATTTTTTAGTATCACTGACTCTTATTTCAGATCAGTTAACTTTTATTGCAGTCAATTTCAAAACTCCAAGTTGTTCTGAAATCCATTATCTGAAACCCACTATCTGGCTTTATAAATCTGAGTTTTTTCCATGTAACACATGTATTCCTAGAAGAAGGATTCCAGTTAGAGGCTTTGTTGTTTTGTTACTCAAGTCAGTAGGAAGTACATCTTCGCACATGCAACTCAATGATCGAAAAAGTATTCTTACTTTCTATTGCACTGCCAGGCGCTGAGTATTTTAATTCCAGTTTCACCCACCGGATTGCCTCCTGCATTTACTGCCTCAGCTGAGCAGAATAATAAACTCCAAAAGCATATAAGGGACTGTATTCTTTGCCGATTATCCCAACAGGGCTAACAGCAATGAGACACTCGTGTCTTTGCACAGCCACAGCAGAATTTCTTTCCACTGCTGGTAATTCCTCAGCACGGCACACATCGAGCGTAAAGGAAGGAGGAGGAGGAGGAGGAGGAGGAGGGGGAGGAGGAGGAGGAGGA
>WEIT01003975.1:4849-25195 GCA_013389985.1 Dryoscopus gambensis | reverse complement strand
GATATTGGTACAACATGCAGACTCCACTGTGTAGCCAAGCATTAGATGTGGATCTGGACATACCATTCTGGCTGGCTCCCAAGGATTCATATCACAAACCTGGTGCCCCATCTCTGAGTAATACAATCCTTTCACATCAATTTGGCATAAAAATCTACATTGAAACATGGGGATTTCTCAAAAGATAAAAATTTGGAATTTCACTCTAATGAATAATTAATTACTGATCTAGTTAAGCATTAAAATCCATAATGAGTTGGAAGAGATTGACATGTGTAACTAGCATAAAATGTGGTATGAGTGCCTGTCATTATGAATGGCAACTGCTGTTTTCAACTCGTCTAATCATAAAAGTCACATTGTCTTTTTTGCCTTTTTTCCTCTGATCCCTTTTACTATGTTTGCACTTTTTGAAGCTCTTGAGAAGATGTTGTTCTAATTTAAGTGTTTGATAATAATATCAGTTGTAAATCTGTGAGAAAATGACAGAACACCTGGTCAAAACCTTGCTGAAATCTATAACCAGTAGTCCCTTTTAGCATTAGTAGCCTTTGAGAGAAACCCCAATTACAGCAACATGAACTCTGTCCAGTTACCAGTAGAGAACCAACACCATGTTCCTTTGGACAAGCCTATTTGGGGCAAATGCTAGTTTTCAGAATACAAGTAGAGATACCCTTAGCCCACCATAAACCAACAAACATAGTTTAAAAAGCTCAGCAGAGGCCAAGATAAAACAGTTGTGCTGCTACGAGTAAAATGAAGCCTCCAGCTTCCATTCAAAGAGTAAAGAGCGTGATGGATAATTGCTGAACTTCTAAACAGAGATTTCAGCTGCATCTCCCAGCAGAGAGCAACGGAAAAACCAGCATGTAAAAAGCTGTGTCTTTAAAGTTGCCTAGCCAAAAGTATTCACACAGTTTTGGTACAGAAAAGTAGAATGGTTTCAGTAAATCTGATACACAGCTCGCTTCAAAAGTAAATGCAGATTGTGCCTTTTGTTTGGCAGCTGTTGGTAGTAGAAAGGGTGGTTTTTGACAGATCTTAGCCTGAGAGCTCCAGGGTATTATTTTGAGCTAAAGGATCATATGTTAATGTAGTTTTAGTAGCAATAATTCTAGATGAAATAGCATTTGGAATTAAAGACATTTGGGAGGGCTTACTAAAAAGTAGGAAATTAATTAATTGGCGATGGGAGTCTGAGCAGGAGATACCGGTGGGAGAAGAATCTGGCAAGCTGTAGAAGAAGAGCCACAATCAGAAACTTGCGATGCTGGTGTTGGCTTTGCAGCATCTGTAGCTGGCATTTAATTAATAAAGTAAATTCCACAGGACTAAGCATGTCCAAAGAGTCTGAAGTAATGGGATTCAAGATAAGAGACTGTAAACTCATGTAGTTCAAAGCACAAACCACCTCGGCACTGATTGTGAGGATAGAAATTGACTGTATCTAGTAATGAAAAAAAGTCTGCTGGACACTCAGAAAAGCATGCTCCCATGGGAATTTCACTAGGAAGAATTTCCAAGTCAACCTACTAGTTAGACTCTAAATTAAAACACATGAAACATCTTTTAAGGTGTCCTTTACCTTTCTTTGATTCAAATTATCTTAACAGTATAAAACACTTCAAACTTCTCACGCTTAAACCCACAATGAAACACACTACACAGACTTCACTTGGGGAAGAAACAGGTTGTAGTGAAATGAAAATAACACTTCGATGCAGTGAAGGGAAGAACTAGCTGAAGAACTAAGTCTGTTCTTAGAATGTTCCACTTTGGTATCAATGTTTATCTTCTAAAAAGTTGAGTAAAATATTACTCTGTGTGTGCATATGTCTGCATGTCTGAACATGTACAGGAGCATTGAAATAACTACGGATCTTAGTTAATTAAGCTAATATGATTATTGCAGCTATTTGAGGCTGCTCTTCAGCATACTTAGAAGATTCTGCACTGACAGAATATTCCAAATTCCATATTCCATTAGCCCAACCCCCAATAAATAATTTAATTTGACCTTGTTGTTTTTGTTACAGGTTCAATTATTTAAGCATCTTGGGCTTGGAGATTTTAGGAAAAAAAATGTTTAAATGATGTTTTTCTAGTGAAATATTGAGGCTGACACCTGACAGGCAGCTTTCTTGAAAAAAATAAAGAAGGCAAACACAAGACTCCAACTCATTAAGAAAATCACCCCTACATGATAAGAAAGCTTTGAGAGTGAGATCTTGCTCCTGCATGTCTTGTTGTAGGAAGAAAGGAAGGATGAGCACCAAACAAGAGGTTTACAAGAGGGAACTGCAGCAGAATTGAAACTGCCTTACAGAGGCACCATTTGTGAAATGCTACTGCTTGTCTTGTGTTTGTAAAAGGGATATTCTGTAGGCCAGAATTAGCATTAAAGAGGGATTGTTTAAACATGAGCCTGTGAAATGAAATCCTACACTGGCATCTACATGGGGAGAAAGATCCAAAATCAAGCTCACATTTTGTTAAGAAACTCTAATGTTATGACTGGTTATGAATGAAAATTCTGCTCATTTGATTATGAGATTAGACATATTTAGACACAACGGCATCCAAGAAGACAGGAAAGATGCTTCTTCAAAGCAGGAAAACAGGCACAGAGAGGAAGGCTAATGAGACATAATTGAGTATGATATAGATGACTGAAACTGGCAAAACACATGAAAGGCAAGTCAGTGCCTATTTGCTTTCCTCATTGACTGAGAAAAGTTATTTGTTAAAGGATGTCATGGAAAAGATCAAATGCTGAAGCAATGTGTGCAGCAGCATAATTAAATAGCTCAGTGATCTCAGCAGGAAGACCTCAAGGTTTGGAGCACACAATTTCTCCTACTGTGAATTCAAGCTGGGCACCATCAGCACTTTGCATTCCCACTTGGAAAAGTATTTCCATTTGGAAATGGGTGAATGGCAGCTGGTTACCGCACAACTGCTGACAAGGAGCAACAGGCAGCAATTTTCACTCACATCTGTCTTGATCAGTATTTTCTGTTCAAAACGATGAGTTCTGTCCTCCCTCAAAAAGATGTGCTTTTTACAGAGCATACTGATTTACACTTTCAGAAATTCACTCTTCAGTCAAGGATTGCTATATTCGGAATCAAATAGCTGTTATTAAAAGTCAATAAATACTTTATTTGTTAAAAGGACAATGATTAATTGCTGTTTTGTGATTTAATGGCAAAAATCATAATTTGTTACATAGATCAGAGAAAGGCAAATTGTAAAGGAAATTGCAAGGACCTTCTCCTCTTTTGAGGCAAGGTGAAGGACCCTCAGTACATTCCTGATGACAAAAAACAGTTCCTGAAAACCTTAGAAATCTTCCTGCCCTATGTTTGAGCTTGCAATTATCTCATTACCAGTATGTTTGTATAACCTTCCCCCTTTCCTTTACTGTGCCTTGCTAAGAGAAACTTTATTCTGTGGTATACTTTTCGGCTGTGATCCCTTCATTCTTGAATAGCTTTTCCTAGCTTCTTACCAATTCCTTTATCTTGACTTTAATTATCTTGCATTTTCTTCTCTTTAATGAAAGAAAATAAATCCCCAGGCTTGTTTTCATCCCACCTACCTGTTCTTTTTGGATTCACAGTAAATTTCTCCCTGTAAATTAGTATCAAATTCTAAAGCAGCCATTTCAGTTGGAAATTTCTATCTTCCAAAACTGAAAGTTCTCTCCAACAACATCACAGTGGTTTGTGATGGCACAGATTCCCTAGAAAGTCTACAAATAACAAACAAGTCGTTGCTTTAAAATATCAAGATCAATTCAATTTTACTCTCAAAGTACACCCTGTCTTGTGTAAGTGCCGTTCTTTAGCATTTTCATCTCCACATAAATTCTACCCTGCAGAATGGTTCTCTCTCTTCTCTTTTTTTTCCTGACATCTGTGTATGAATGTCTTCCAATTTACTGCAGCTGTCCATCTGTCTTCCCTGCTTTCCCTAGAAAGGGAGATCGGTGTCTTGAGCAATTTTTTTGTGGTTTGTTCTGTTTTCCTAAAATTAAGCAAATCCCCCCTTACCTAGACTCACTCACTTTTCCTGGGTTACCGTGTATTCTATTACAATCTTCATGAGCTGTTGAAACCAGGTGTAGCAATGTTCCCTGCCTCCTCCCTCCGGACTATCTTCTGTTAATGGGCCCATCAATGCCTTGCCACATGACTCATGGATAACTCGCTCCTGGACCATCTCCTGTTAATGGGCCCATCAATGCCTTGCCTCCTGACTCACCATCCCATTGTGAGATGCTCCGCCCAGGGGGAAGGAGCCAGGCATTCCCACCTGGATACAATCTAGGGTTTGGAACAGCACAAGCAGGCTTTTCCACTGGATTCCCAGAGGAAGACCAGACCCTTCTACACCACCACTGGACCTTCAGAGGAAGACCAGACCCCTCTACAGAATCACTGCTTCAACAGAACCATCACTCCAGGAGGACTGCAGCCACCATTTAATTGGATTGCTCTCAACCCCCTGACTGTCAGGGGGGTCAGGTTGTACTCTGACTCTGTCAGTGGGTTGTTTTTCTTGTACTACTACTGCATTTATTTTATTTTTCCTATTAAATTGTATTTCTGACTTGGAGTCTCTCACTAGTTTGCTTTCAAACTAGTACACTTACTCAGATGGAATCATCACATCCTGTTGATTCACAATTGGAGCTGGTTCTCAAAAGCCTTCAGCAACCTGGAAACACAAGGAAAGGCTCAATAGTATTTGCTGTGTGCAATAGAGATAGGATGATCATTGACCTCGTTGCCTTCTGATCACTTGTTCTATTGAGCAGCTTGTTCTTGGTTGACCCAGACCACTGACATTACTGCCAATAAACATTTTGGAGGTATTTTCTACCTTAGACCAAAAGCCAGCACATTTTGGTGCCCTGACCACTTCCAGGGAACTGGAATTCCTTTCAAAGACTTTGTAAAACTTTACTGATCCTTCACATTGTAGCATGACACATGGACTCCATGCTTTTACATGTTTAAAACCTGAAACAAGAAAGAAGCAAAAGGATTTGCCTTTTAAAAGTTAAGGATATTTTTTAGCACAGCATGGGAGTGCCTGATCAGATGATAACACTCTTCAGATAACCTGTCACAATCATGGAGGCCTGTAAATCCTTTCATTTTCACATCTTACTTTTGCAGTGTTGTTGCTATGTAAATGTTTAACGTAGCTAAGATTTAATGGAGCTTTTCATGGGGCTTCTGCTTTGGCCTTTACACTTCTGCCTCCTCTTTCATGAGATTTCTTATCTTCTGGAGATAATTATGGCATTCATTAGCAAAGTGACAGTGAAGACCTTGTCACCATTTCTGGTCGTGTGGTCTGTTACCCCACAGACCCACCTGACCCAGACTTGCAGCAATAGTGGGCGTAAGCCACCTAATTATCACCGCTTTTTGTATTTGTTTGAACACAGGAAGTGAATCAGGGCAAATGGCCAATTCTGAAGTGGAACTTAGGATTGTTCCTACACATACTTCCCAAAGCAAGGGCTCTGTATTATGCCAACAGTTTTAAACTAGACAAAAACTCCACTGTTTGCTCTTAACAGGTACAAATTCTTTTGCTAATGTAATTGTACATTGACCAAAATGGATGATCAAAAACATGGATTGTGAGACAATTATATGTAACCCCACATGATCCTTCCAGTCATAAATTGGGAGTCAGAGCTATTTAAGCTCCTGATAGCACAGGGAAAGCAAGGGACTTGTGCAATTTTGTCAGAGGTTCAAAGTGCGCACAAGCACCTAGCACTGCTGAATTTCTTGATTTATCTCTAGTTAGATCCTCCATTAAGCACTACCTTGAGCTCTCTAAATGTTGCATGTGTAAAAAAAAAAGTCACATCAATTACTATGTGCAGACCCAGCAAGAAGAAAATTCTCACAATTTTCTGCTCTTCCATGTTGTAGCAGAATGACATCAATGAACGCTTTCCGGGTTTTTCCCTGGCCGAGCTCGCAAGCCAGAGGCAGCGCAGCAGCGTCTCCAAAGCGTCCTCGCCGCTCAGCAGGCAGCAGAGGAAACGCAACGGAGAATCTCAGAGCCGGGTGGGAGATGCGCTTTTTTCCCTCTTCGGGCGGCTCGCACCAGGTAGCCTGATCTAAGCCAAAAGCGTCCCAAGAACAAATGAGGCAGAAAGGGCTCAGTCCAAGAAGCTTTTAATCCGACGAATTCAGGAACTAGACTGGCCCCGAGAGGGGTGGGGAGACCCTTTTTCAAGGGGGGCGGTAACAGAACGGGAACAACGGGGAACAGGTAAAGGGGAGGGCACAGCTGAGATACGATCCAATGAGGGAGTTTGGGAGGCAGGGACTGTAATACAGCACCGATGAAGAACCGAACTTAACAGAACTTTCCAGACCAAGGGGAAGAACAATCTTCAGGGTGCCACCCAGTGAGCTGAGGCTTAGAATCAGGCTAAGCCACCCCCACACATCAACATTTTCCGACAGTCATTTACCATCTTCTGTAGTTGAATGTTTTGTCTGCCTCTTTGTCCTGGCTCAATGATCTGTAAGAGGCTCCCACCATGCTGCCTTTTTGTCCTTCCTCCTGATTCTTACCCATAAACACTCAAAGTTTTCATCACCATCACAGAGCTCTGGACAGTCAAAACACTCCCTAATGTACAGTGTTACCCCACCTTCTCCCCTTCCTTGCATATCCCTCCTGAAGGGTTTGCAGCCATCCACTGAGCACTCCCGTTGTGTGAATCATCCCACCATGTTTCTGTGATTGCATATATATCCAAGTTTTCCCACTTCACATGACTTTGAACTCCCTGTTTGTTGCTCATGCTGTGTGCATTGGTGTAGAGGCACTCCAGATCCTGCCAGCCTTTAGGGAGGAGATGCCCGAATTCCTATGTGGCTGTTCTCAGGTGCTGCTGTGGTTTCTAACACATCAGTAACTCCTGGATCTTTGCTGCAGCATCCATCTCCATCCCCTACCACCACTGAGACTGAGGGACCTCGCTAGCATGCCATCCCTCAAATTAAGGTCGCTCTGCATTTCCCCCTTCCAAATTACTCCTATCAAATGCATATTGAATGAAAAGAGGTCAGCATCTTATTTGTGCCTCAGAGAATTACACACTATTAATTTTTAACATTTCTTCACTGTGGCACTCATTTAAGATCTCGGAAACTCAAGCCATTTATCAGAGAGAGAGAAGCTACAAGCACAATTTCAGTCCCCTTTAAAAGGTGCAAATCTCAGAGCAAGGTGCAAGTGTTAGAGATAAAACATTCCTCAGTCTATTACTGTTGAGGATAAGTCAGAACATAAATATAACTCAGTCCTTTTAAGCTGCAAATGTCTCACTCTACTGCAGCTTACAGAACAAATCTCAGATCAAATCTGTGAGAGCCAGAGGTAAACTATTCCTCAATACACCACAATTTAAAATGTCTCATAACTCACTGCACAAAGCACAAGGTTCAGAGTGCCTTTAGCTTCAGTAGGAAAGGCAAGAATGGCAATTTAGACTTAAGGGATGGGGAAACCCTTAAGGATTAAATACAGCCATGCCAGTTTCAGTGACAATTATGACAGTGACAGAAGGCTTTGATTTTTATCCAGAGATGTGATCCCTTCACAGATATATCATTCCTGTCTGTCTTCCATGACTTGGGTATTTCAGAGGTCCTCTCTGTGATAGCAAGATGGTTGAAATCCACAGTCCTGCTCATTGCTAAGCACCCCCCCAACAATCGTAAGGCTGAGAAGAGAAAACATGGATTGTTTCAGCTAATTTCTATATAGATATTTTCTGAAGTACTATAAGGAGCTTCCCAGGAGTTTTTGTCCAAAAGGTTAGATTTTGACTCTGATGGCATCTCGTAATCTAGTCTTTCTTTCCCCATCAACTCTGTATCTCATGATGAGGTACTTCTGGCTTGCAAGGACAACAGTGCACATATGTAGATATGTAGAGTAACTCTCAGTGACACTCTTCAAAGTTTTCTTCTGCCACTTTTTACTATAAAAATGCAGGTAATACTTATGGTCATTTGATTTCTTGATCGGAAACAGAATCCTCTGCATTTTCCACAGAAAGCTAGACTATTTTGTGAAATCAGTTTGAACACACTTTTTAAAATAAATTGAAAATTAGTCTGCATTAGTGTTACCGTTCAATCCAGAAAAAAGAAAAGGCTTAGTCTGCTTCTCTCACTTTTATATCTGTGGACCCCAGCCAGAGAACTCAGCTACCCAGGATGCTGTGTTTCCCTTCATATCAATGTGGACTTTGTGCTAGAAGGGCATTTGGTCCAGATCCTAAGGGGTGCTTGGGATCTTGTGCCGAGAGACCTGTAACTTCTCTGAAGCTCCCCCTTACATCAATCCTCTCCACAGATATAAAAGTCGGGGCAGTACAGACCTAATATCTCAGTTTAACTCATGTCAGCACCACATGAAGTGGATTTTCCTGGATGATTTAGAGAGCTCATTTACTTAGACAATATAGCAAAAGCATGTAACAGATCCGTCACTTTCCAGCGGAGACAAGATAATCTAATGTATTTAGAATAAAAAAAGATTTAGATCAGCTATTTCAACTCTCAGGGGACAAAAGTGCTTTCAAATTCCTTTCATTTCTCTCCCTTACTGTGGCTGTGTATTTAACTCGTGGAAAACAAAGATATATTTCTTACTGTTTTCCAGAGAGTCCTTGTATCAAACCTAACCAAATCAAAAAGCCCAGTTTTAACACAACCAGGAACAAAACTCTCATTCTCTGCATAGGCAGTGCGCACTGGTTAAAAGAGAACCATTTTGTGGAAAAAATGTTGTTCCTATCACTTTGCATGTTTGAAAGCCACACAAAAATGTCATAATTTCTAGTCTGCTGATCAGACTGCATTTTCATTATAGAACTTATGTTTTCACTGCAGATCTTAGTTTCAAATCAACACCACCATATGAAACTATGAACTTGGGAAAATATTGATTTTTTTTCATGAAAACAACATGGCCATTCTTGAAACTAATAGTCAAAAGTAGAATCTAAAGCATAGGCCAGGACAAGCAGTTATTTTTTATTAAGAGGTGATGTCTCTCTTGTCATGGATGCAGCAGGAGGGCCCAAATTATTACGTAGCTACTAAATGAAGATTCATCAGGAAACCAGGGCAGGCTGTGCTATGAGAGAAGAAATAATTCCTGGCAGAGGGTCTAAATCAGAGTCTAGAGCTGGCACCTGAAAGAACTTCCTTCACGGTGTTGCTGAGAGTCATGAGTGTCTTCCCCAGATACAATGAAAAAAATAAAGTATTTCATGATTAATTCTCCTTCAGAAAGAAACTATTACCTACAGATTACTATTAAACTCAGAGCCACTGTATCTCAATGCTATGCCAAGAGTCTTGCCTGGGCACCATGATGACCTGCTCTGCTCCATGTTATGGACACATACACATATACAATATTTGACCTCTGGACTTAGTTTTCTAAACACGGCATGTTTAAACATCAGAGTTTCTGCCTGAAGGGATGATCACATCCCTTTGCAATAAATACTTGTTTTATCCACACATGCTGGACTGGAGGTTTTGAGAGTGTGAAGGGTTTTAATAAAAAAAAAAAGAGAAATATAATCGTAACTTTGTGTATGGGACCTTTGTGTATGGGACTTTGTGTATGGGTCCCTGCTGTTGTCCTGCAGGAAAAGTGCATTTTACTGGCAGCAATTTTCACTGCCCCTTCCACCATACTCCTGTGTGACATTTAAGGGTGGCCTCTAAAAGTGTGACAGCAGTAGTATTGACGTTACCTAAAGAAGCAATTTTGACATATGTTAGTAACTTTTCTAGCTTCTTGCTCTTTTCTCTTGGCTGTCACACACCTCTCTGAGAAGCATTAAATTTATCAACAATATGGGGAAGAAAACAATAAA
The DNA here is from genome assembly GCA_013389985.1 of Dryoscopus gambensis. Taxonomy (NCBI): domain Eukaryota; kingdom Metazoa; phylum Chordata; class Aves; order Passeriformes; family Malaconotidae; genus Dryoscopus; species Dryoscopus gambensis. Next base: position 15,243 of record WEIT01003975.1, on the reverse strand, counting down.
AAGCATGTGGTGCATTTTACAGCAAAAATATGCATAGGGAATTTAATGTCAGCGTAAACAGTGCTGGAAAGGTCTATGTAGGGGTTTTTATTATCATGTTCAAAGCTGGGGTTAACATGAACTCTGGGTGTTTTGTGTGACAGCAATTAAGCCAGTGAACGGCTTCAGAATGACTTGACCCTGAGCAGCCAGAGTGAGGACTGCAGTAGCTTGTGACAGACATAAACCTGGACAAAAACATCAATGATCCTTTTCCAACCTTCTCTATGTTCTTACATATTTAGGATTGTCATGACAAAGTCATGGGATCATAGAATGGTCTGGGATGGAAGGGGCATTAAAGACCATGACATTCCAAACCCCCTGCAATGGGCAAGGACGCCTCCCCCTAGACCAGGCTGCTCAGAGCCCCATCCAAATTGTCCTTGAACACTTCCAGGGATGGGGCAGCCACAGCTTCTCTGGGCAATCTGTTCCAGTCCTTTTTTTTATTACCAGAAGTTTTTATCATAAACCTACAAAAGACTTTGTGCTTTCAAGACAGTGAAGTATTGTGGGAAAACTAAACTTTCAGAAATTTTATTTCTGAAAATAGAGCAGCAGCTTTGCCTCTTTATTTCAATTTTCTTTTGTATGATAATAACATCACTTCAACCTTGAGGTTCATGCTCTGTTTGTGTGATTTCAAATGATACAGAAATTTTCTATAGTGCAGCTTCTTTAACTTTCTCTTGCAAGCAAGAGGTGTGCTCTTTACTGTATTGTTCAAGGAAGTACATACTTTTCACTTCCTTATACACAAAGAAAACGTGAACAAATCTCTTAACAGTTTCTTCAGGCACATAAAGAAATTTTATTGACATTTTTGAAGGTAGAATAGATGAAAAAGAAAAAAATGGAGGAACAGTAGAAGGATCTGTCAAATTGTCTTCATAAACTAGACTAGAGTTGTTTAGAAATCAGTCAATATATCTCTGTGGACCTAGGAGCATTAGGTAGGAAAGGAGATTTTCTAACACTTTCAGGTGGCACGTGCAAGTACCATAATGTTTAGAAGCAAAGCTTAAAATTTAGAGAACACACAACAAAAGAAGCCACTGTCAGAGATATTTAGAATTAAAGACACTAGGGTTTTATCAGTAGCATCATTCTAGCTCCCCTCATGTGTCATGTGTGCTTCAGGAATTCAGAAAAAAATGTTAAAGGACCAATAGAGACATGTTTTAAGAGGTATTTAGGTATTTAATGGGATTCTTATGGTTCCCAGTTTCTTACTAAGACTGACATACTATAGAACTCTTCATCCTGGGAGAATCGTGGCCAGTAATTTGCAAGGCACTTCAAAAATCTTAAGTGAAATAATTAATGTCTGTCATTTGAGTCTAACCCTAAATGGTCCACAACATTTTCTCTCCTGACTTGAAGTGCATTTTTGAATCCCAAGGAGAATAGTTCACAAATTATTAGTGAACAGAATGCTTCCAAAAAATGACAGACACCAGAGATAGAAAGGAATACACATTGGGTAACCTCCAAGTAAAATGATTACCCCTGTGTGATGTCCAGTGTTGATAAGAAAGTGAATCTGCTACTTACACCATTACTTAGAAACAAATTTGCTTTTGGAGATCAGACCAGAATACACAGAAAAACAGAATAAGGCCCATTTTTGTCTTTCAAGGAATTATAACTATTCTTTTACATCAGGTCTGGAGTTTGTGTTTGTGTTCCTCTCTGTAGTTATTTAAGGAAGAGGTCTCACTTCCAGAAATCTGTACTTAATATGCAGGACAGGCAATTTACAGTCACACACCTAAAAACCCAAGAAGAGATGGATGAATATAAAGAAATATTTTAAAGCTGGTATTTCACGCTACTGTAATTCACTGATGTTCTCAAGGCCTTAGTTGACACATTTACAATTTGTCCCCTAGAAAGTGGACGTTCATGCTTCTTACTGAAAGTGACCAAGCATGAAAATTGCATTGTATGTCTTGCATGAAATGCAGCCTTCATCAGTTGTTTTTGTTTCCTGAAGGTGAAAGAAGTGTGTCAGTTTTATGGAGAAGATGCTCCCACAAATGCCTTTTATTTAATTCTTGCTGAACTGTATCTCCATTTTGAAACAAAGTATTTCAGTCTGTCACCTCAACACCAAGATGCCAAACCAGTGAGCAGCTGTGTCTTTTTGGCAGTAAAATAGGCTTACTCATTTTTATTCATGCAAATTAGCCAAAACACTGCCAAAAGTGACATTGCCATTCAGAGAATTTCCATTCCAATGCAGATATTTTATGTATCAGATTGCATCTCTTTGCTTTTAAACATTTTTGTGGATTGGAGGCCATAGGAGAAAACTAACAAAAATTTGACTGAAAAGGGCTACAGCTGTAAACAGGGTTTGATGCATTGGTTACAAACCCTGGAAGATGTTACGCCTTCTAGCTTATTACATTTTGTTTCATGGTCCTAAAATAGAGGAGGTGCCTGTGCTTTGCAAGGTTTATGTAAGTGTTCGGGGAAAAATGTAGCACAGTTTTCTCCTATATGCTTTTTATAGTAAAATCTACTGGGAATTGGGGACTGTTTATATCGTATTGCCTGTTGTCTCAGGTTAAAAACAAATCTATGCAATATGAAGTATGCATCCTGGTCACTGAAAAAAGTATCAGCACTCTCCAAATTAAACAGCAAAGTAATATGAAGTATTTTGTCTGTGGGAAATGCTATTATATTGTAAAGACACTGCTGAATCTGAGATTTCTAAGTAGTTACCAGATGTACAACAGATACCAGCAAAAAATGAGTGTGGAAAAAAATTTGCAATATCTCCTTAGAAGTGAGATACAGACTGAAATGTATCCCTGAGTGGAAAACACCTGATCAATACCAAGGGAGTAAGTACCAAGAAAAGTAGAAGAAAAAAAAACTCTGGAAAAATTAGAGGATGAAGAAAAGCCTGGTACATGAGACCCCCAAGAATGTTTTGTAGAAAGGAAAGGGAAAATAAGTTTTAAAAAGGAGTCTGAGAAACCAGAGTCCTTGGAATTTTGCTTTTTGACATTCATGAGGCACAGGGAGATGTTGTAGTCAGTCAGATTATTGTGGAAGGAGCCAAGGTGAAAGACGAAACTTTTTAAGCCATAGACAGAACCTATAAAACTTGCTCGCAATTTTTTGCAGCTGGTTATGACTTCCTGATGCTGAAGGCAAGAAGGTTTAAGAACTGAGACTTTTACTATCCAAATGGTGAGGTCTTGTAATAGTTGTGCGAGTTTATAGTGCAGTCATTTATCAGGCTGTCTTTGCTTCTGGAGCACATTTATGTGCACTCCATCATACATCCATATAACACAAAAATCAGTGGTTGGCTAAAATTTGCTTCTAAATGTCATGAACTTTACTTCCACCACACTTTCCTTTTGTATTGTAGTTCATATAAAAAACAGGGAAGACTTACTGGAAGGTGCTTTTCTAGCAATGTCCTTCTTTCTCTTTAATCTAATTATCCTTAAATTAACTGCATTGCTAATCAGTCAAGATGAGAATTGTGATTTTTACTTTGAGAGGAAGAGAAATCAGTAAGATGAATTGCAGAATAAAGATAGCAGAAAGCAGAAACATAAGCAGAAACAAGATGTTGAAGTGCATCCTTCTTTTCCATCACTTTTGATGAAGGGCATACATTTCGCAAGTCTATAACAATTTGCACATGGCTAAGTAGCCTAAAAATGAAGATGTGTAAGTGACTCAGTCAGTGCTAGTGGTTATTTTACATTTTCCCTTCTTTCTATGTCCCGTAAAGTTGTATTTCCAACATCTAAGCTGCTGATATCTCTCACAGCCTGGAAGGCAAAAAGCTTTATGTCTTTGAAGCAACCTCCTTATTACTAAATCTGACAGTCTCATTTCTATGTATAAACATGTCAATACTATTTTCAAGAAATTCAATATTCCTTCCTTTTTTTACAAAAACAAAGAACAGGCCTCATGTGATGTCTCGGCGAGGCCTGGTAATGATAGGGTTGATGAAACACAGCCTTGGAGAACCTCTGTCTCTCCCATTTAGACAATCCACAGGGTTAGATCTCTGAGGTGAAATTAATAATTGTGTGATGCTTTTCTAATCCTCAGCAAGAGGGGATTATTGCTCGTGATTACTCCAATAAACAAACCTGGAAGACAGGTTGTAGTCATTGTGGATGTTGGTTTTAGATAACTCCTCTCCATTTAACCTTGCAGCTCAGAGGAATAAATGACAAACAACATACTTCCCTTCTGTACCAAGGAAGACTTTCACCGATGTTGATTTTCTCAGAAAAATGCCTCTCAAGATAAACTAGACCTCCATCCCACTCACTGACTGTCAGTAGCCAGCATGAAACCAGAAAAGTAGGAAAGAAAAGGCCAGTCCTGCTTAACCTCTGGATGATGGATCACGCCAGCCTGCTGTGTCCTTCTTGAACAGTTTAGCAGGGCTGTGATGCAATATTTGGCCATCAAATCAAAGGTAGAAAAGTTAAAGTGGAGCCATGAAAAATTAGGACATATTTAACTCAAGGTCTATGAGGATTGGCCTGGGTAGAAGGAAGAATGAGAGAAGGAGACACCAAGAGCAATCTGTCTGATTTTGGAGAATTTTTGGCAAAAAGGGGGCATGTATTCTCTTAGATAAGGGGCAGAGGGTAACACTGATATGCAAGTGCATGAAGTCTCATCACTACTATGCTCTAGAGCACTAGCAATATCCTCACTCATGCAAAGGTGGTTTCTGCCTTCACACACTGACATTTGAGAGAGTTTAAGTGGAATTCCAATTTTATTTAATCTCCTTTCTGAAATCTGCAATGTATAGCAAAAACCTTCAATATTGTCATAACTGCTCAATGGAAATCTCTGCTGATATTCATCTCACTAACGTAAAGTTGACCACAAACCTGTAAAGAATGCTGCTTCTGAGAAACAGACCGAATTTTTGAAGAATTACCTCGAATACCAGGCATTACAAATCAAAAAGAAATCTGCTAACATTGCAGAGGCCTTAACTCTTTTAAGAGTCATTAAAAAATCACTACATGTGTTAAAGGAAGATCATGGCTTGAAAGAAATGTCTTCAGAACTCTTCCTGCTGACTTGCAAATATCCCTAATGTCACCAAATCCATCTCTAGAGGAAATTTTCTCACAGAACAAGAACGGCTAAAACTGAAAAAATCGAAGAGCAAAAGCAAACATGGCAGAGCAGATCCACCACCACTAAAATCAATACCCTATCCCAGTGGAGCCGTCAAAATCCATGGAACCAGCCACTCTTTTCCTGAAGCATTCTTTCAGTGACTAAATGCCCTTCTGGCAACTATGTGAGAAAAGCTAATCAACCACTATCCAGCAATGAGTTCCCCTAAGCTATCTATAAAGGAACTTTTTCTCTAACCTCCCAGACCTCAGCCTCGAGGGACACATACATAATTACTTCATTCTCCAGCTGGAAACTGAAATCCATGGCTGTGTAATGCCAAAAATCCAACAGTGAACAGAGGCGGGGGTTTTGTACCTCGTTATGTTTTTCCTGCTACTCTCTTGGCAGTGCCTACCACCAAGACAACTAATTACTAGTAGTGCTTACTACTACTCTGTGGTGCAGTAAGTTCCAGAACTATTTGCCTCACTTGCCCTGCTGTGCACTCCTCCTGTCTCCTTTCAAAAGAAGCTGGGAGAGGTTATGGTTTAGCAGCTCAGCCACAGCATTCTTGCTTGGAGAAGAAGAGCAGCTTTGTCTGGAGGACAAATACAGTGAAAGCAGAACACAAATTGCTTCATCTTGTTCATCAGTGTTCTGAATCATGGACTATTATTTGCTTGCTGTCATCCTTAATTACATTTTCCTCAAAAGGTACCTTGTGAATAATCCACGTGCTATTTTTTTCACCTCTTTCTAATGGATGAAAAGCTCTTTTTTAAACTTGGACTCAAAGTGGAGGCACTGAAACAGATTTTGTGAAATGTGATTTAGTTTAATTGATGTGTTTTATAACATTCCTCTAATATCACCTACTAATCAAAACACTGAATGGTTTCTGTGTTTTAGCATGTGAGATCATGGATGTGCCAAGACTTTAAGTCACCACTTTAATGTGTGAGATATGCAAAACATGTGAACGAGATAGTATATTATCTACTAAAATGTACTTTGCCCAGCTTTTGTATCTCAACAGAATTTGCTTCACATTAAAGTTGGCTAATCAAGACTTTGGAATGCACACTTTTCTTCTCTGGGAGCCTTGAAAACCAAGCTTTCAGCTTCCTTTTAAATGCTATTTGGAATAATTGTCACATTCTGCTTTTGTGCAGTGGTAACACAAGTTGGCTTCCCTGCATTCTGAAGGAGAGAAATTTTCTACTTATTTTGATAATGTCCAGCTGTGGACAACTCTTCCATTTCTTTTCAGAAACAGCAAGCCTTAAGGCCAAGCTTTCAGTTTGTGCAAAACATCCTAATCCTGTGAGTTTCAACATCATGCAGGGAGTTTCTACTAGGCGAGAAATTATCTCTACTGGCTGTACAGGATCTGCTTCCCCAGTCCAAGAAAACTTTTCCATACTGGGGCAACTCTGTCACTTGGGAGGGAGTACCATGTTCTGTAAAGGTAGGACCTAGGAATTCCCACTGAGTGGAGCCAGTCATCAGAGCTGTTTTTCAAAATGGTTTTAGCAATTAACACATGTAAGCATCTTGAGTGATTTGTTTTCTAAAAGAGTTAGAGGTATAAAACGAGGGAGGCAGTATTTATCTTGTTGTTCAGCTCACAATTAGGATTCTACAAGTGCAGACCCACTCTGACTGCAAATTATTAATACCGTTTTTGTTTATTCATGTTAAAGGAATGTTAGCAGATTAGTTTCATGCGTCTGTTTAGTCATTTAATGCTTCTTAACTTGTATTTGATTTATGTTATAAATTATTATGTCTAAAAATAATCTTCCACTGACTTTAAAGAAGTGTTAAATAAATATTTGGTTTCATGAGCAAACTAATTTTATCTAAGGGTAAAGGCATCCAGATATGCTGCTTTGTTTTGTAAATGATGTTTTCCCAGATCTTATCAGACTAGAGTGACCCCTCCATGGCTGAACTAGAGATTAGGAAAGAATTAAGCCAGAATTAACGTAAAATTCTGTTTTAATCCAAACTCTGCCTCAAGAGGTGTCATCCCTAATGAAGGATTACTGATCTGTTTGAGGTGCTGTCAAAATTTACAACAAAATACATCTCTCAAATATACAGGAGTTCAAGTCAGGTTTCAAGGGAAACCCAGGATCTAAGCATTTCAGATCTACATCCATAAGTGTGAGGAAAAAAAAGGATGGGCTGTTCCACATGGTGAGGCCACAGTTCATAGTCAAGACAAGACAAATAGCAAATAAATAAACAGTCATGCAGGGGGGGCATAAGGACTCAACATTTGTGATTGACAGCCACATCTAAACAAAAACCCTAACTCCTAGTACTCCAAATCAGATTCCTTTCCTGAGTCAGTCACTTGAGGACAGAGTCAGAGCTTTAATCTCTGGAATCACAGTACTCATTATGAAATCATACGATCACGGAACCATAGAATCATAGAACCATAGAATATCCAGAGTTGAAAGGGACCCACAAGGATCACTGAGTGCAGTTCCTGGCCCTGCACAGGACATCCCAAAAATTGTACCATCTTCCTGAGAGCATTGTCCAAATGCTTCCTGAGTGAGCTCTGCCGGCCTTGGTGTTGTGACCACTTCCCTGGGGAGCCTGTTACCGTGCCCAGCCACCCTCTGGGTGAAAAACCTTTTCCTAATATCCAACCTAAACCTCCCCTGACACAATTTCAGGCCATTCCTTCAGGTCCTGTCACTGGGCATCACAGAGAAGAGATCAGTGCCTGCCCCTGCTCTTCCCTTCATGAGGGAGTTGTAACTGCAATGAGGTGTCCCCTCAGTCTCCTCCAGGCTGAACAGACCAAGTGACCTCAGCCAGTCCTCATACAGCTTCTCCTCAAGGCCCTTCACCATCTTTACAGTCCTTCTTTGGACACTCTTTAACAGTTTAATGGCTTTCTCATGTTGTGGCGCCCAAAACTGCCCCCAGCACTTGAGGTGAGGCCACACCAGTGCAGTGCAGAGCGGGACCATCCCCTCCCTTGCCTGGCTGGCGATGCTGGGCCTGATGCCCGCCCGGACACCCTTGGTCCTCCTGGGCTGGCAGAGCACTGCTGGCTCGTGTTCAACTTGCCATCGACCAGGACACCCCAGCTCTCCAGCCACTCACTTTCTTGTCCGTACATATATCCAGGGTTGCCCCATCCCAGGGCAAGTCCAAGGTCTTATGCAGATTTAGAGTAACATGCCCAGTACCACATTAGCTTCAACATTTCCTTTGTAACACAGATAAGGAACAGGGGAAATCTCTATTTCCTATTACATGAATTGTTCTGGAGGCAGGATGACAGGAGAGCAGGAGAGTGCAGAAACTAAAATGAGTGATGCAGTAAGCCCAATCATGCTGCTGACTAAGCTGTTTTTCTAGCTGAAAGAGCTTTCTGAGGATGACATGGGAGCTAACTAATAAACTCATGAGGCATTTTTACCCTTGAATACCTTGTGAGAACTGTAGGAAATTCCCTCAGTCTTTGGAAAGAATTTTTTTCTCCAGGCTGGCTCCACAGCATCAAAAAAAATTTAAAAAAAAGAAGGAAAAAACCCCAAACACTTAGCCTCTAGGAATCCAAAAGGCTATGGGAGAAAGGTGCATGTGTTTCATAGGTCTCTGCTGCTGCTTTCATCTCTCAGTTTTCTTTTCTGGAGACATCATCATCTTTTCAGATGCAGAAAACAGTCAGAGACATCTTCTGTGTGGGACAGCACAGCGGTGCTGCCAGAGCTGCCAGAGGTTGCCAGCCAAGAATGGTGGTGATGAGTTCACACCATGGCAATCCCTTTGTCACAGTGTGTTCTCCACACCAAAGCACTCAGACCAGCTGTGACACTGACAGCTATCATGTGGCACTTTCAGCTGCCTCCCAGACATCAATTACTGTACTGCTGGGTGGCTAGAAGTAATTAGTCCTTCCCATCAATCATGCAAATCCTTTCTCCCATACTTTCCTCTTGTTCATTTAGGTGAGTGACAATTGTATGGACACATGCACAGTTAGATTCTGCCTAGAAAAGGGAAGAACTGCTTGCAACCTTTGAAAAGCACATGAACATCTTTTCATCACCTGAGATGATTGAAAACTTTTAATAAAATGATGTTTAAAATGACTGTGAAAAAATGGGAATCTCCAGAAAATGTATTAATTGCAGAAGGTGAAATATGTACCTTAGGCTAGAAGGAGCAGAACATCTTCAAGGTCACACTTGGAACCAGAAAATAGAGGGAAAGTGCTTTAAAGAGATTCATTGTGATTATATCAATTTGTGGTGGACAACAGAAGTGAGTCTAGACCAGATTGGTCACACTGCTAAAGTAAGATCCACTGCTTTCCTGGCAGCACTGCTCTGAATCATTCCACTGATGAGCTCCACTGGCAGTATTTTCACTTTAACTGAAGTTTATGAGTCCACTCTTCTTTCAGTTTTTGGAGGACACATGAGGGAGACTTGGTTCACAGAATTCAGGCAAGTATCTGGCCCAAAAGCCTGTGTGTTTTCTTACCTCTTGAAAGTGTCTTAGAGTATTTTGACGGTTCTGTGTACATCTGAAAGCCCTCTGAGAAAAAGACATGAGTGCTTCCATTGCAGCAGGATGTGTTTCATTAGCCTGATGGGCCTTTGGACCAGTAATCTCACGAAGACCCTGTCCCCTTACAGTGGCTCCACGCTAGGAACAAATAGGGTCCAGCCACCTCAGCCAGTGGGGTTTGTTTTCTCAACAGTGCCTCTGTGATGAAAATGGATTGCTTGTTGCTGCAGTACAGTTGGGTTAAGTCCAAAATCTCTACTGTCCAGGCATGATAAACCATGGTCTGGCTTGAGGGCTGAAACCAATGAGGTGACATGAATGTTGCGGTCAATTTGCTGGGGTTAAACAGAGCGATTTAAGAAATCTACTCCGCAACTGTCTTGGGGTGACTTTATGCTGTTGTGTCCCCTATCACTGCTCTATGCCCAGACATGATTCCTGTGCCTTTCTGTGCCTTTAAACTGAGCCCGAGACAGGGGAGAGAAAGAAAAAAGCTGAGCGAACTTTTCAAAAGTATGTGCTTCAAGGACATGGAGATTAGCTGCTGCTGAGGAGGGAAGGAAGCACCCTTCCTGCTTTTTCTGCCACTTTTTTCTCGGCTCTGTTTCTTTGGAGAGAGAGATGGAAAGTGGTTGTTCTGGGACTTTGGTTTCTTTTTTCTTCTCTTATGG
>WEIT01003974.1:1492-19593 GCA_013389985.1 Dryoscopus gambensis | reverse complement strand
TCAAAGGAAAATACATCACCAGATATGTATATATATTCTAATAGATAGATATCCTATCTCCCAAATCATGTCAAACTTGTAAGTTTTATTAGGCATGTTGATAAAATAATAAGATGTTGGTAAAATCAAATGGAACAGTCTAGCAGAATGAAAGAATCTAGTGTAAGCAGACATTTAAGAGGTTCTCACCAACTAGTCCACCTGTATAAGAAGTTTATTTAAGATAAGTACTTTTTTCTTTTTTGAATCAGAAAGTCCCCTGAAAAATAGAATTAATGAGCTTGATTCTTAATTAAAACTATATATTCTATATATTTGCCCAGTCCATACAAGAAATGCTGAGGAAGTTGCATTTTATTTAATAGCATCAAATACAAATTTGATACTGTTGCCATGGTAGTCTCAAACCCACTATTTGCTTTTAGAATTTCTTTCAATAGAAAGTATCAAGGATATGATTTTGGATAGGCACATGTGGAACTTCCATCCCTAAATAGGATCTGCCACTTATAAAGGTCATGAAAACTGTTGGTTTTATTTCTCTGAAATGTTGCAAAACAAATATGTTAATGAAGAAGAGAAATCCTTAAGCTATTTTGCAAGCTGGGTACTTGCTATCCATTAGCCTTCTCATTGTTAAATTCCAGTCTCTTGTTAATTTTTTTAATTTCTAAGTTCATGAAGTTGTGTCAGGTAAGTGTCCTGTCTTGTAAGCATGCTCCTGATGATTTCTAAATATGCGTTATAAGTAAATACACATAATTTATGCAGTGCAAGCGGATTGCATACTTGCTTTTCTATCAGTATTGAAATTCAATCTTGTTCAGGTAGATGAGGTTCATAAATGGGATTCTGAATCAACTTTGATATTCCTTTCTTAAGTTTTAGTATTTCAATCTTCACTCTTCCTTTGCAGTGATTTATTTCACTGCCTATCATTTTGAATCTCTTTAATACTGCATACTCGGATAAGCCCTTTTTTATTAAAGTGACCTAGTTTGTGATGATAGATTTTTCCAGCAGCATACGGAACACTGGCTTTATGATATTTTGTGTACATGTATGTACAAATCTCTTTTTGTGATAAGTATTAAGAACAAAACCATATATTTTATTGTAGTTCATAAATAGTTTTGACCTAGGATGAGTACTAATTTTAGGTAGTAATAAAAGAAGAACTCAGTAAAATATGGAAGTCAAATGTTTCATGTTAATATCCTTAAATATGTAGTTAATATTTGAAATGTCTTCAGGTGTTGGAATCTTGAAATTTAACTACGTATATGTGGTCTTGTTTGGCTCAAGGGATGCGAGATACGATGCCAGAAACAGTGAGGAGGGTGGCAACCTGTTCCTCTGTTTGCCCTACAGAAAACTGAATTCAGCAAAGGAATTTTAGGCAGTTGGGAAAACTCATGAGCCAGGACTAATCAGACTGGAAGGATTAATCATTAGGCTGTTTTTCTTTTGAACAGAATAGATTGAACAGGACAGATTAACAAACTCCTTCATTACAGGTTTCTGAAATAATTTTCACAGTCATAAGGGTGAAGGGAGTTGCATATAATTTGATTCCCATTATTCTCCTTAACAAATAGTAATGTTGAGCTCTGTGTTATTATTACCTAGACCTTTACCAGACCCTAAACTATGGAATTTGAATTATGCTTCAGAGTGAATATATTTTATATTGACAATAAGTTAATGCAGAGCTATTACTATCAAGTTCATGGTTTATTACTAGTACTTAATAATTTCTATTTCAAGAGTCAATATCCAATGTGTATTTTCTATGTATCATTAAATATAGTTCATGTTATTTCCTGAGATGCAATTGACAGGACATTGACTTTGTTAGAGGAAGTTCCCTCCTCTGAAGGGAAATATTGTGGGCTCAAAATTGAAAAGCATCTCCAGAAGCAGTCTTTGTTTCTAGGCTGTGCTACAATCCAAGTGGGATTGAATGTACTAGCTTTAATCTAGCTAGCACAGCAGCAAGGACATGGTGGCTTGCAGATACTGAGCAGTTCACAAGAAATAAGTTTTAATATGACTGCTTTTTGCTGCTCATCAGTGTAGACTTATATGCTGCTCACTAACCAGTGGTGTGGTCTAAGCAGTAACACTGAGATTTGGCAATTTTTTTATCCTTTATCATCCCTCTGGACCAGTTAGATCTCTGAATTCAATCAAAGCATATGAAAAGTATCCTTTCATGTCACTTATGACTGCAATTTTTTAAATGTTACAGTTGCCAAGCAAAAAAAGGACTGGATCAGTGAAAAAATCTGTTACTGTCTACCTAAAAAGTTGTTGTAAGAGAATAGCCATAATTTATCTTCACCTGAACTAGGGTTTAGTCACTGAGCTAATTAGTAGGAGGCTTTAAATAGAGTTCCAGTTCCCCTGGAAACCCTCTGCACTCATTTATCTCTCAACACTTTGTTGCATTTAGGAAATGCACATTAATATTGTAATTTGTGAGTATGTGAAAAACCTGAATACAGTTCTTCATTACAGAACTTCAGAGGTGAATTTCATGTTATACCTGAATGCAAATTAATTTCATTAGTACCTTGATCCCAGATCCTGGTGCTGGTGCTTACGTAGATTATAAGTAGTCTTACAAAACAATATGAAGGCATGACTGCAATATGAGTAGACATTGACCTTGCAATAATATCTAATGTGGCCAGTGAAAATGCAGTGGTGTGTATGGAGACATACTGACAATTTAGGGGTACTTTCAGGACAGTAAGGGATTTAAAAGCAGAACGAAAGCTGACATCATAATGTGAAAAAATTAAAAGGTGCAAACTCCCCTTGGTAGCAAGATTAAACAGAATGAACAAAATTCCATGGTTATGTAAATAATGCCAGAAGTTGGGTTGATATAAGATATAAATATAAAATGCTGCTGTTGATGAAGGGGTTGTAGCAGGAAAAGTTACTGTGGGATATATTTCATATTTTACTTTCTTGCTGCCTTTTACTTCTACATCCTTAGTATTCTGTTTCTAATATATTTTGCTGTGTCAAACCTATGTCATCTGCCTGCAATATCAGTTTATGATATATAAAATATTGATTTTGATTATTGGGTTATAATGCTGGAATGAGGTTGATAAAGGATTTGGAAGTGCTTTACTGCCATACTTGTAAATTATGGCTATTTTTATTTTCGATTGCTACCAAGTTTTTGCTGAGTAGCAAGCAGTGAAGTTGACATAAATGTTATTTTCTGTGTTATGTTACTTTTAAAAGGGTAACATCGTAAATACTACCTAGTCTTCATTTAGAGTTACCCGAATGTAAGCTGTTGCATAGAAAAGAAATTCTGTGTAGTTGGTGAAATTCTATTTTTTTGCTGCTAAGTTTTAAAACTAAAGCTAATGATGCTTGTGATCAGAAGCTCAGTACTACCCTGTTTTTAAAGCTCAGTAGTCAATTGTGTGCTTCTCCTATTAAAATCTCTAGTGTAGCTTTTACTCACACTAGCATATTGTCGCAGACATCAGTTTTTGCAGTATTTTTTTTTGCAAAGTTCTTTATTTTAACAGCCAGTTAAAATTTAAAGGCATATTTTTTCAACAAAAACGACTTTATAGTAAGATTGAATATTACTGTATTTTAAAATGATATCTTCTTATTAAATATGATGAACCAATAGTAGATAGTGTCTTCATGTCTAAACTGTACAGTCTAGTTTAAAGATTAAAATACTATGGTTGTTTTGTTTATACTGTCATTCTATCCTTAACACAAGCAAGTCCACATATTTTCTTTAGATTTGTGAAGTAATTAAAATTAATTTTAAAATAGCATAATTTATTTTCCTTCAAAATGATGGAAAACTTGTACTATGAAAATGCAAGATAAATTTCTCTTTGCAGTCCTGTTCCTATGTTTTTGTTTATTTTTCCTAGTTGTGGGTAGGTTTGAAATTTTATACTGTCCCTGTGTATTTTGGGATGGCTGTATTGGACATCCTAAACTGAAGGATCATATGCTGCTCGTGTTTTTGATAGACTGCAGTCAACCTGTGCTTAAATGCTCAAAAAATGCTTCAAAATTGTTTTTGTGGTGGCAGTCACTGATCCTTTTAGAAAGTGTGCTTTGCTTACTTTGTTGTAATTGCAGTTGAAAATAGAGTTCGATATTACATTTATCATTAAAGGAGAGAATACTAGCTAAGCATAATTAACATAGAAATTGTAATAGTTACATAAAAAATAAATAAATGTGCACTGTAAAAGAAGAAATAAGCCACTCCAGTTTTCTTGGATAACAACTGCTTTTCAAGAAAGCTAACAATTTTGTGGAAATTTTGTCTACTGGAGGATACATAGGCATGTATAACTGGATTGCTTTGGTATACTTAGATTGTTTTTTTGAAATTAAAAATAATTCTGACCAAAGTCCTTAGATTAAAAAAAAAAAAAAAAAAAAAAGAAGTTGTGAGAAAGAAGTTGTATAGCATCCAAGTGGAACCAGTGGTTGGATTCTATACTTCCTTTTGAGTTTTAATAGGAGGAAAAAGCTACAGGAAATGGTTATGGTCAGAGATGCCATTCCTTGTGATCCAGTTAAAGTAATGAAGCCATCCACTTAGAATGATTTAAAAATAATAGTTGTTTTCTGGCCAGTCTTACCTGTGGAAATACTATAAAAATGGAGAAAAATAACATTGGAGAGGAAAAAGAAGAGCCTCATCATTCCTCTTTTGCTTGGTTTCTATTTTCTAGTGAGAGATTGCAGTCATACATCATTTGAGGGAAGAGGTAGAGGTATTTTCCTGTCTAGGAGCCCTATGGATGATAAGTATACAGGAACATGGATCAGAGGTTATTGCAGCATTTGAAGCATTAGTTTACTTGTGCCTATTAAAGAAAGCACCTCTTAGTCCAGCATGATGCACATCTTGTTGGTTGTCTGAAAGAATGGGAAGCATGTTTCTAAGTCTTGCCAGTACTTGTAGTCCATTCAGGTTGAGTACTTGAAGCAGACAGACTAGGAGACTCTTTCTCTTATATTCTCTAAAGAGTACAAGTTTATGCTGTGGAACTCATCTGCTGGAGAAAATTAGGATAGTAAATGTGGCAAATAATAAAAGCTCTAGCATTTAGTGTGAATGGGCCCTTGGTCTTCTATGCTGTAAATGAGCTTTGACTTAAAGTCAAAGCTTTCAGCTCTGCACTTGCATGAGCAGATTGATGCTGATTGATTGCTCTGGACGTCTCGCTCCAGTCTGTGGGCATACTCAATCCTTAATTTAGAATCAGCCCTCTATTAAAAAAATCAACACATAATTATCTGGGAATGCTTAGTCTACATGTGTTTTAAAGAACAGGAAATAATATTTATTTTAATACCTTTGTGTGTGGTATTCCTGTTCCTCTCTGTATATTTAATGCTGTTGCAAAAGCATTCAATGCAATGGCTCTTTTTGGTGTATTTCACGTGCTCGTTCCTGCTGTTAGGGAAAACCTGCCTTTATAAGGTATCTGAAATTAGATTCTAAGGGAGATTTTTATGGCTTCTACAGGATGGACATTAGTTATAGTTAGAAACCTTAAATGTATCCATAATGAATATCTCTATTTTTTTTCTTTCTCTGAAGTATGCATATTTCCTCAAATCTACTAGTCAAGTCTAATAGTCAAATTGTATGCTATGGCAGTGTATGTAAAACTGCTGAGACAGATTAGGAATGTAATCTGTGAGGATTTCTGAAAGTGAAAATGCCAAAAGCTATTTTAATGGATAGTTTATAAAGCAAAATAATTGCTAGTTTTGAAAGACATTTAATCTCCAAAGTTGAGTTTGAGAAACTAGAGAAAAGTATTGAACTGTCTTAGAATTTATGTATTTGGAATGAGATAAAATTATGAGATATCATTTAAAGAAGATAAATATAATGCAAGTGTAAAATTTACTATGAGTAGAACACTTTACCAGAGAGAATGGTTTAAATCCTTTCCAAACTGACAAATTTCTTACCAATGCATTAGAGTCTTGTGTCAACATTCAGTAAGGAATTACATTTATTTTTTTTTTAATGATAAATCAAATTAATAGGGATGTTTCTATAGACCAAAGAAGACACTGAGAAAGGCAGGAGGGTATAGTATGTTAGCTTCCAATTTTCCAGGAATAAAATATGGCTCCTCTGGTAGGAATGTTAGGATTTTTCATTACCTTGTTAACTTGCTTAAGCACTTTTAGTTTAAGGATGAGATTCCTGAGACTAGTTATCTCTTTTAAATTGCTGACTTGAAAATAGTGTATACTGAAAAGGGATAAACCTGTGTATCAGAATGTGTACTCCTGGAAATAAGCATGTCTAAGTGGAACTCTCTTGAGAATTTTTTAGCAGGAAGAGGAATCCTGCTAATAGAAAGTTTTATTTTCAGAAACAGATTTATTTCTTTTGTTTTAGTGATCTTTTAGTCAGGAGTCTCTGAGGAAGTGTTTGTACATAAAAATGTTTGATTAGTGCTGAATTGGGTTGTTAATCTGTTATGGTCAGCTGATCTCTGCAATTATTAACTCTGTACATGGAATGAACTCTTAACAGTTTTGTTTTATTCATGTGTAACTATCATGTTCTTAATAGATGACAACAAAACTATTAGAAGCCAAAATACTTGGTATAAAAACCATTTCTGATTGTGATCAATATTAAGAACCCATAACATTTGATTTCTTTCCCCAGATGTTGTCAGGTGATGTGCAGTGGTTTTGCATATGGATAAAGCAATCACAGAACCACAAATTGTCTGAAGTTGGAAGGGACTCATAAGGATCATAGTGTCCAACTCCTGCTTCCTTCAGAACTACCTTAGTCATTATATGACTAAGAGTCTTGTCCAGATGCTCCATGAACTCTGTCAGGCTTTGTGCTGCAACTACTTCCCTGGGTAGCCTGTTCCAGTGCCCAGCCCCCCTGTCAGTGAAGAATCTTTTCCTAATGTCCAATCTGAACTTCCCGTGATGCAGCTTTCCTCATGTCTTATTGATGGTCACCAGAGAGAAATCAGCATCTCACCTCTGCTGCCTCACTTGAGGAAGTTGTAGACTCTGATGAGGTGTCCCTTTCCCTCAGCCTTCTCTCCTTGAAGCTGAACAAGTTAAGTAAGCTCATCTGCTCCTTGTAGGTCTTGCACTTGAGATCTTACACCATCTTGTTCACCCTTCTCTAGATGCAGTCTAATAGTTTGATGTCCTCTTACATTGTAGTGCCCAAAACTGCCCCCGGGACTCAAGGTGAGGCCACCCCAGTGCAGAGCAGAGCAGGACAATCCCCTCCCTTGCCCGGCTGGCGATGCTGTCCCTGATGCCCCCCAGGGCATGGGTGGCCCTCCTGGCTGCCAGGGCACTGCTGGCTCATGTTCAATTTGCCATCAACCAGCACTCCCAGGTTCCTTTCCACAGCACTGCTCTCCAGCCCTTTGTTCCCCAGTGATAAGGTCAACAAAGGTTTCCTTTGCAGAGGCATTTTGCTGCAAACAATGGAAGAAACATTTTGCTTTGTCAATATCATTTTGATGTACACTAGGCTTTTAGCCTGTTTGCTACAACCACAGAGCTTAAGTGTTGTCTGTGCTGCAGTCGCTGTGTGGCAGCAATTCATGCAGATGTCTCCACCTAACTCTGAGCAAACAGCTGCCAGCTTTAAACAGAGCTGGAATTATTTACTTTCCCTCCATCACACTGAGAAAATTGTTGTTATTAGGGGTTTGATATTCATTTTTTGGAATGGTGTTAATACTGATTTTCAGCCTTTCTTGTAGAGTTGCTTGAGTCAAATAATTTTGACTGTCTTTAATTCAACTCTTTTTTTGAAGTAGTTAAATGTGTATTTGTTACAAATATCAGAATTTTAGAATAGGTTAACGAAAAAACCTGAAAACTTGAAGTACATGATTTGTGGGATGAAGAATGGTCTTGTTGGCAGAGTAGTAAGAGAATTGGGAGAACTGCTTCCTATTCCTGCTGCTGATCCACATTTATTCTTGACTCTGGGAAAATTGTATAAGTCCTCTTTTTCACATGTTCTTATTGTGCTTCTATCCTTTGGGTGTCCGATGAACACCTTTACTCTTAGAAAACTCAGCAATTGGTGCCCATCATTCTGAAACTAAGCCTATTTAAGGTCCCAACTGGACCTTATTCAAGCAAAATTCTTTAACAATTTTTTCTTATGGTAAGGTAATGTCTAAACTATAACAGAGCACTACAAGAACATAGGGAAGATGAATTCATTAATATTTAGAAGGTATTCAGATTTTGTTATGAGAAGCACTGTATAAATTCTAAGTGAATATGGGCAACCTATTTTATGACTGTATGTCTGTGGAGATCCATCCCCAGTAGGATCACTGATGGAAAAAGAAAACATGTGAGAGGAAGTAGAGCCATTCTTTAAATAATTTTAATAGTATAAATTGATATTCTACATAATAAAGTGGATTTTTAAAAAGAAGTAGTATTGCTAAAGCATATTCTTCTATCACTCTCTTTCTAATCTGGAAAATTACTTTGAACCAGTGCTCCTGTGAGGGGAGGGAATAAAATTATTTACTAGATCCCTTGGAGCTCCACTTCTGAGAGAAAACTTGAGTCCACAGCATTTGTGACAACATTATGTTCTTGTATAGGAAGAAAGTTCAGCAATTTACATCTTAAAGGAATTGCTTTCTACTGCTAGACACTAATATTTTAGTGTGTATGCTACCTAGCTATTTTTTTTCTATTTTTTATGCAGTGCTAAGGGAAGAAAACTCATGTATAAACAATATTCTTATGTGTTTGTTAGTACTTATTTATTTATCCTGTCCTAAAAGTTGAAAATTGTACAGATAATAAATATGAATCTAAAAGACTGTAGCAAGATTTTAAAGCTAGCTATAACATACTGGGTAAGAAAATCGCAAACAAGTAGTGAAGTGCATAGGTATCTGTACTTTGCAAAAATAGTGACCATTTTTACTGCTGATACTAGAACACATTTCTAAGTTTTATGATGTTGTGACTGTTTTCCAATTCTTTGATCTCAGTCTTCATATTATATATTACTGGTCTTCAATAAGCAGGCAAACCTACTGGGTTTGTGAAGATGGGTTTTTTAATAAATGTTTCTCCAGTACTCTGGAGTGAATAATTATTTTGTGTATTATGGTATAATGTCTTACAAGTTGTCTTCTGAAAGAAAATATATTCACAATTTCAAAGAAAAAGCTGTTGCAAAGTATCACTGTTGTGCCTTGCATGGCAGATCCATGTAGCAATCACATCGTTGCTCTGACCATCCCAAGAACATTTCACAGTGTTGCTCCAAAGCAGTGTAGAACCCAGCCGAGTCCTCTGATCTTTTTGCATCTTTTGTGGATTGGGATATCAGGGTGCTGGAGGGATGCACGGTGATGATGCAGTTTAAGCTCTGTTCAAAGCAGTTAATGAATAACTATAACCCTAACATTTATCCAGTGTTATGGTATGAAGTATAGAATGATCCCTTCAGGGATGACTTAAGACCCAACACAACAGTTGTTTTAAAGGTCTGTGCACCTGCAAAGGGTAGAGCATCTGCTTCTTAATGTGTGCTGGCCCTTGGCTGTAGCTCAAAATCCACTAAGTTTGTCCTGTGTTTAGAGGATTGCCTGTTGTCCTTTGGACCTTTCTGAATGCTGGTATTTGGCACTTCCCTTAAACCCCTCCAATTACAAATGTGGTAATAATGGTTATTCTGAACAACTCTGAAAAGTTAGTTTTTCTTGAAAGATTAAACTTGTTTGGAATACATAGTTTTCAAATAATG
Organism: Dryoscopus gambensis; assembly: GCA_013389985.1. Taxonomy (NCBI): domain Eukaryota; kingdom Metazoa; phylum Chordata; class Aves; order Passeriformes; family Malaconotidae; genus Dryoscopus; species Dryoscopus gambensis. The sequence continues at coordinate 9,773 of WEIT01003974.1, read as the reverse complement.
TTAAGAGAAAAGATTAAAATACATTGTAAAAGATGTAATTGTACTTGCCCTGAACCTTTGACATCTTGGAGCAAGCCCACCCTGATGATCAGGGGGTCTGGAGCACATGGCACATGTCGCGGTCCACGCGCTAATCCTGGCTCTCGTCCCCGGCTAGCTCCGCGCGTGGGACGTGATAGGATAAGAGGTGCTCGAGACCAAGTTCCAGAGTAAAGAGGCGAGGGAGGGGTCAGCCAGACCAATTAGTCCAGAAAGTCCTTTATTTCCAGGGGTTTGGTCCAACTGAGCCACAAATCAAAGCTTACAGCAACTTAAATAGGGGGGAGGATACATAAGGCAGGGAAAGGGTACAACCAGTGAGGGGTAAAATAAGGCGGGGTTCAGGGAGGGAACATACATACATGTAACCAATGAGAGCAACTTATGACAACTGACATCAGAGAGAACTAATGGCATAACAGGGAATAGAGAACTTTCTAGAGATAGGGGAAGGGTTGAAGGGAGATGGACATGGGCTACAGGAGGGGTTTTGGATGATAGGCAGGGAAGGCACTGGAATAAAGGGAGGGACCCCGGGTGATGGATAGGGAGGCAAGGGAGAGGAATAACCTTGAAGGGGAATCAGGGGAAGGACTGGGACTAGGGACCCACCACCCGAGGGGGAGAGAGGGGGGTGGTTAAACCATCTTTATAAAATTAAGAAAAAACAACAAAACCGCACCACAACAGGCACACACGGAGAGGCTGAGAGAACAAGTTTCACATTACCTGTCCAAAGAAGTCTTGGAAGCATCTTTTTCCTGCCTGTAGCTACTGCACGGGACAGTAGAGAGAAGATGAAGCTAGACTAGTCTCAGCAGTGCACAGTGAAGGGACAACAGGATGAATACAAGCTGGAAGATGGGAAATTCCAGCTTGATATAGAAGGAAACTTTTTGATGTGGGGAGGGTGGTCAAACACTGGAACAGGAGGCAGGAGAGATTGTAGCTTGGAGACTCTATGCAGCCCTGAGCCAAGCAGCCAGCTAGACTGGAGAGCTCCAGAGGTGCCTTCAGCCATATGTTATTCTGTGATTTGATTGTCCCCATCCAGTCCATCTTCCTGGAAAACAACCAGCTGAACCAAAATTACCCCACAGGTTATCTCCTAGCATGATAGCCACCATATGCTGAGCCGTATCTGTAGTTAGATACATTAACTCCTCTAGACTAGGATCCCAGTCAATAGTCTTTCAGGTGAGAGTTTGAGTTTCTGAGCTCTTCATCTTTTTCCAGCTTTCCTAATAATTTGTATGCTTTGACCTTCAAGCAAGCAAGGTGGATGGACTGAAGTGGCAATGCTTGTTCAGCTGGCTTGGCTCCACTCCATTTTCTTCTTTATCTGAGCCATCTACATTTTATACTGCATGAGGGTGGTGTTTTGTGAACCAAATCCAAGGCAGACTGTAGGTCAGGGTTGAATGGATGGGTGTATAAAGTCACTGAGTGTTTCTGCCAACTTGTTTTGTCTCTCAATACACTTGGACATTTATGCAAGGTTACCTGAAATATGAGTCTTGTGGTTTTTTAACAGTGTTCTAAACAGGTAGTTGTTTTTTTTTTTTTAATTTTGTGATTGGGTAGTTGGAATATTATTGTGGAGATTTTTTCCTAATGTTTATATTTTTACTTACAAATAGTGCAGCTCTGACCTTTAAGGGAACATGCTAACTTCAGCTTTCCACATGACAGATAAAGCTGATGCTATTAGATTTTATTTCTTGGAAAACAAGTTAACCTAAATTTTAACTAAGACCTTTCTTTTTTAACTCTAGGATTTTAGGACAGCTAAGATTTGTAGAATATTTGAAATATGTAGCAAGAAGACTTTTATAGTATGTAGGTGAAGAATCATATGTAAAAAAATCCCCCAAATTTCTAAAAATATGGAGAAGACGTCAATTTTGGCCCTGACAGGGAAATAATTTTTCTTTTGTCACTTTATATTGATAGAAAACTTTAATAAAAATTCTTTAGTACTTCATTTTCTAGTACTGTGTTCTGTCTAGCCCCTCCTATCAGGAATGAGTCTGTTACTGTTCCCCCAGTTCAGCCTGAAGTAAGAGTTTATAACCTTTTTCCGTGCTCACTGAACATTTTATCAGGAATTTCATTTTAGATGACAGATCAGTCTGTCAGTCTTGGGAACTTAAGACAGAAGGGTATTGAGCTTATATTCTTTAATGATGGATTTCACCAACAGCAGGACTGAGAGCTCTGGACTGACCATCACCACAGACAGCCTTAAGGCTTGGATAGAAACCAGCTGGTGCTCATGTTCTCTCCCTCTCACTTTTTCTGCAAACACAGAACTTTGCTTTTAAGAACTTACAAAATTCACAGTGCAGAGGTTCTGAATCAAGGTTTTCCCCCTCCTAAACAGTATTTGGTTGGGTTGGGTTTTTTTTTTTGTTATCATAAAGCTGTTTAGCATTCACATATTCTTTTATCACACTTGATTTGAGCCTTTTTTGAAAGAAGTTTTGTGTATAACCTTCAGGTTCTTGTGATTATTCATGTAATTAAAATCCTCTCAAGTTTTTTTGACACCTAATACTACTCACTTTCAGTTTAATTTGCACCCCTTTTCAAAGCAGATATGGAACCTGTATGTGTTCTGAAGTATTGCACAATGTGAGACTGCTGTCTACGGTCGCAACTCTATATACACAGTGATGCAAGATGTGTTTCCATTATCACTCAGGAATGAGATATCGCAGTTAGATAAACAGTCGAATGAAAACATCTGTTTAATCCTTTGTCCTGGTCTGGAAAATACACTGAATGTTACATATTGTAAGAGGAAGTATTGCAATGGTAGGCAGAAAAGCATTGTGCATGTTACTCCATGTGTGGATTTTGGATTCCCCATCTCAAAATGTTTACAGTAGAACTGGAAATGGTGTAAAGAAAAGAGACAGAGATGGTCAAAGGTCTGGAATGGCCCCTGTGAAAGAGATTATTCTTCTGCATGCTTTAATCTGGAAGGTGGTGGTTGAGGGGCAAGTGTGATTTTTACGTATACATAGCATAGTCAGGTGAATAGGGAACAGTATTGCTGCTCACTGTCTCTACTCACACAATATCTGTATAATAAGAACTAAAGAAAACTTGCAGTTGGGATCTGAAAAATTAATAAAAGATGTACTGTTTTCTGTAGGGTTGTGTTCAGCTCTCAGCTCCGCTCCATGGCATCCTCAGTTTACTTGAATTAAAAAACAGACTGGACAAATTAGTGGAAGAAAATCCATTGAGAGCTATTATGTTAAAAAAATCTGCTTCTGCCTCAAAGTCCTTGGGCTGTGAATTCCTGGAGGCTGAGGAAAGTGTTCAGTATACCTGTCTTGTATGGCTTCTTCTGTTGTTGAATGTTTTAGATATGTTGTAAGGGTAGGTAGACCTTTTGTTTGAACTGAGTCAGATTCTGTTTTATACAGAAAAAATGAGTGCATTGGAACCTTTCTGTATTGTAAGATTTTTATTACTAGCTGCAGAAATTTGCCTTACAACTTGCATTTTTGTGTGAGAAACCAGTTTAATTTTTTATGACTGAAAAAGATTGACTTGTTTTCTGAAGCAAGTTGTTTCTTAGAGAAATTAGCAAGTACACAGCTCTGAGTTATGAGGTTAATTTTCAGTCTGTGCTGCTTATTTGGCTGGCTGTGGAGTTAAAAATTAACAGTAATTTGGGGAATTCACAAAGAAATTTGGACATTCTTTAAGTTCTTTAAAAATTAGTGTTTACCCATTGTTTATGAACAAGTTTCAGAGTTGTCAGTATTTAATGTAGCACATTTTTGCAGAAATTTTATTACATCAAAGCATCACTCAGTCATTATAATTAGACAATTTTCGCACTTAGAGAAAAAATATTTGGGAGGTGGTTGGGGATGTGTAGAGAGATAATTGTGCTCTTTATTAATTAGAGATTTAGCTGGCATCATCATCTTCAGAAACCATCTTACTTCTGTCACACCCCTTTCCTCCAAAGGTTCATAGTATTTACTGCCTTTCTCTTGCAGTTTAATTCAAGTAATGCGACTAAAGTAGTTAATCGTGTAGACTAGTAACTGGTCCTGCTGTGAATAAGATTAAAAAATTAAATTTTTATCTTTCATTGTTCATCCTCCTCCACTTTTATCAGTAACTGATAAATCTCACCTCCCATTCTTTAAGCTTTTTTTCCTATTCTCACAGTCCTGCAGTGCCTACACCTTGGACACATTTCCTTTTGTTTATTTAGTTCTTTTCCCACTGTCAGATTGTAATTTTGTAATAGTCATATATATATGTGTGCATGTGTGTGTTATATAAAACATGCACATACAAATGTGTGTGGAGGGGTGTGTGTCAATCTCAAGTTATTTATGTTAGCAATCTCAAGGTCTTTGTGACCTTGTAAGTGTTCTTCAGACTGTGTCGTGTGACATAAAAAGGAAGAAATGAGCCTGGTGCCAAGAGTTCTGTGACAGTTGATTGTGAGCAGCAGAAAAAGAGAGCAGGAGAGCAACAGCTTCGGGAAGCCAGCAGGGCTTCTTTTGTTTGTATCTGCTGGCTAGAGTGCAGCCCTGCAGCTTTCCCTCATTCCCACCCCAGCCTGGCTACTCCCTGGGTCACAACTGGGGCTGAGGGACACATGGAGACCCGGGGAAGAGGAGGGGCTGTAGCACCACGATGTAAATGTGTGAAATGCAGGTGCTGCAGAAAGACAGAGAGAATTATTTCTAACGGGAGACTTCACAAGTTTAGTACCAAAGTGTGTCCTTTATGACCTTTAACTATCAAGTTATAGGGGGAAATCATGACCTTACCATAGTTTCTTTGAATTTTATGAAAAATTTTAAATGGGTCATACAGAGAAGAATCACCATCAGTGTTCACTCAAGGTGATTACTGTCTGCATTTAAAAATTAATTTATTTTTGCTATAGAAGCAATATTAATGCAAAATCTCACTTCTTCCAAACTTCCTTTGTCAGACTGATTAAGAGCAAATTGCTAATTTACTCTTCCTGCTAATGTAAATGTCAAAACAAATAGAAACCATTTAAGGGAAAATATATATTGAAGTAAATCTCGGATGCGTATTTTTCAGAGTAAGATTTATTGATCTTTTGACCAGAATTTTACTGTGACATTATCACTGTTTTGTCAAACAACTGAGGTATATCTCTTAATCTCATCTAAATAAGTATTGGCATAGGAATGCAGCAGTTGCTGACTGTACCTTTATTGACCAGCTGCATTCTGATGACTAAGGTACTAAGCTATTGTGTGCTTCACAGTAGTTTGTAAAAGAATATTGAATGTCCATGAATGGTTTCTAGCTGGCAGAGATTTCCACATTATGCATCTGAACTCTGATCATTTATCTAGAAATTTGTCTGGTTCAGCTTCAGTCATGTATTCTTTATGCATTCCTTATCTTAATGTCTTCCTGAAGAATTTGTATTGCAGGGTGATAATTAGATTTTAGAATGTCAGTCTTCCACAAAGCAAAACAATTTAAATCTTCTGGTTTTAACTGTAGTCATTTACTCATTGTCGTATATGCTTAGTTTCTAAATATATTTTGTTTTATAAAATGTTTTTACAGGCAAGCTTAAAAGCTTGCTTTGCTCAGGTAGATTCATGAGCCATATGTATGCAAAAAGATTAAGCCTACCATGATGCAATCTTAGTTTACCCACTGTAACTTTCTAATTACAATTATAATAGAGCACCATCTCAAAGACTCAGCTGAAATTTTGGTAATCTTTTTTTTTTCTTTCCTCTTAGACTTCTCTTTTGAGTCCCCTGTTTATATTACAAGGTTCGATTTCTGCCCCTTGGATGTTTTGATCAAGTATTTCTTTACTATCATATGGGTACAGGAAGCAAAGTTGTGCCCTACAATTCTTTTTCTTTCTATTTCATATACTGGTTTCCTTTCAAACTCCTGACTACCAAATAAAATAATAACCTGTTCAAACCTTGTGATGCTGAATATGGTGACTGACAGTTTGCACTCTGCAGTTTAACTGAGGGCCCTAAATTGATTGCTGTGGCAGGTACTTAAGCACTGTTTGGTGTGTGACGTTGCTTTTAATTTTCTGTTGCTGTCATGTTATTTGATATGAAGTTTGGCAATAATAAAGGTCTTTAGAAAGGAAAAACAGATTTCTCTAAGTTCCCTATTGAAGTAAAGTATCCTTTCTCCTTGGTGCATACTTCATTCATTTGACTAAAGCAGAAAGGATGTGTATGAGGGCTGGTAGCTGCTTTCCCTGCTGCAGAGAGCTGAGGATTATTCTGTAAACAGTCCAATTCATTTCTTAGTGTATATTCTCAAGTTCTACATTTGTTTGCCCTGTGTCAAGTTCTGGAGCAGGATTTAAATTCCCTGCACGTAGCTATCTTTAGGGCTCACATCTGGATGGCACTGCAGGAGCATATTGCTGAAAGCAAATAGACTAGCAGTTCGGATGGTAACAATGGAGTCTGAAAAAATACTGGATGCATGTATAAGATTTCATTAAAAAGCAGAGAGTGAGAGGGATGTCTAATGCAGTCCGTTTAATGCAGAACTCTCCAGAGAGTGAAGTGGGGATTATGCCTGCTCCTGTGCTTATTAAAGATCTGGTATAGAGGATGCTTGTTGGGCGAATGGTATCTCCATAACAGACGCTCTGATACTCATGAATACATTTCTAATTATATCTTAATGATCTCAGCCACAAATAGGAAAACAAAAACCTTTGTCTCTCTGAGTGGTTACCTTCGTGGCTGCAGGATTGGCAAGGTTTAGATTTTCCATCTCCTCTCACTAATCCCAGGGGGCTTCATTGTGAGAAATGAGACTTGTTTATGATGGTGAATTAGATTGCTGTAAAAGGTTATTTCAACAGACAGTTGGGAAATCATAATAGAATAATTTAGTAAAAATGGGAGCTAAAGTATGCTTAATGAAACATGATTAGATTTAATTTTCTTGCTATTTCAATCATTAAAGGTACATTATGCTTTCTCAGACCTCATTTGGGCTCTGTGCCATGGACCCACTCTTAGTAAGAGACTGAAACTTGCATGTTCCATTAGGATGTGAAAATGGCTAATGATACTCTAGTCTCCTCTCCCTGGCTTTTGTAAAATTTCTGTTACCAGCTTTTCAGATATTTTAGCTGTTTTCTTCTTTGATCCTTTTATTCCTTCACATCTATTGTACACATTTTTCAGTATGAATAAGTGTTCAGGGAGTACAGATTGAATGAAATGAAGTAGAAGACTAATATAGCTACCTAATAATTGTGAAGTGGCTTATTATGAGTAATTAAAAAGTGTTAATTTAGTTATTACTAGAATTCTGTGTTCTAACAAAGTTCATATTTTAATTTCTTCATATAAAATACGTTTCTATGCTATCTTAATCCAGTGGTACAATTCTTCAGGTTTTTGTGGGCTTTTTTTGGTTCGGTTTTTGAGGGAATTTTTAGTTGGGTTTTGATTTCTTTTTTATTATTTTTCTTTATTCTTTCCTTTTACAGTGCAATGACACATTGTGTGACACCACATATGGGCCAAAATTTCGGTCTGGCCTCTAGTGTTAATAAATTTAATTCTTGCTGATATTTTATGCCTCTCTCTTAGCATTAAAATGCTACTTTGATCTAAAAATATCCAACTCCTTTTCAGGCTACTAATTCATATGAGAATAAAACTGCTCTTTGCTGATAGACAACTTGGATAGAGCAGCAGAACCTTGCTGATCAGCTCAGCTGGTCAGAGCACCAAGGTTGTGGGCTTGATCCCTGTATGGGCCATTCACTTCGGAGCTGGACTCAATGATCCATGTGGGTCCCTTCCACCTCAGAATATTCTGTGATTCTGTGGTCATGGCTCCATTTGTTTTCAGGACTCCAGCCTGTTGTTTGGGGGAGGAAATATAGGGGTCATTTCAGTGTTTCATGATGTTATTCCAAGTTGGATGTATGTTTCACTGAGAAAGGCTTCTTTTGTTCAGGATGAATTTTCTGCCCAGAGTTGCATGGGAGGTAAAGGAGAAAGGCAGACCTCAGGGCAGCCAGTGGCATGTTAATCAGGAATGCTTTAGGGGAAGGGCCCAAGTGCAGATCCAAGTTCATAATCACCCTAGAGGAAATGGCTGACTCTGGGTTTCTGAAGCTCAAAATAAATATTTTGACTGCTGAACAAGATATTTTACTAACATCTCTCACCATCTCCTACTGAAGTTGCTTCAGTTTGTA
>WEIT01003971.1:3520-18983 GCA_013389985.1 Dryoscopus gambensis | reverse complement strand
GCGTGTATGTGTTCAACCCTCTAAGACATTTTCTGAATAATTAATATACTTAATGACTTCTGAGCTATAGGAATGACATATCTGTTCATGTATGACCGTGCTGGTGACAAAAGGGAAAATGTGCTGTTAGTTCCTGAAGGTTGTTATGTAGATGTCACAATGATACAACTCCTTTTTTCACATTGTTTTTTGTGACACATCTGACTTCACCTTGAAGCAAATTGCAAGCTGAAAGAATAGGTGACTTTAAAAAAGTGGGCCATTTCTGACTGATTTCAAATTTAGAAAGATATTCTTGTTGCCGTTCGGATTTATCCATATTTGTATACAAGAAAATTAAGAAACTCATCAACAATGTATTGCAGTGGATATTATTTTTTATTGAAATGGCTTCATTTAAAAAACCCCAAACTTTTCAAACATTGTTCTGATTTTCTCTTTTCTTAGTAAAACTATGTCCTTCATCATGAGCGTGGCCTCATGTTAAATAAATTACTTACATTTTCTGTCTTCCAACTGAAATAACTTGCACAAATTTAATAAATCATGAACTGCAACAATAGCAAGCAGGCTAGCCTTGTCTAAAATTTCTCCCTATTGACCCGTATACAGAGACATGCTTTCTTCATAAATTACCAATTATAGTTAACTCAGGGAAGACTCCTGCAAGCCTTCAATGTGTATATAAATATTTTGATGGAAAAGTGTGAAGGAGAATAGGAGGCTCAATTTTTTTTTGTGTAATTGAAAGGCATATGCTGATTAAAAAGCAACACTGTTTATATCAAATGCATTTGTACGAGTTATGACCTTGGAGATGGAAAGAGATTTTACTCTCAGTGTTTACTCAGGTTTTTCAAAAGTGTGGAAAAGTTGCTCAGATGCTGTCGAAAGTGTAGTAAAGTGAGTGTCCATTGTTATAGTGTTTCTAAAAGTCAGACATGCTGCTAATTTAATAAACTTTTAATTCTATGCAGCATATTTGCACACTATCAGTTCAGAAAGCAGCTTTATATTCTGTGTAAAAGAAATGGATATAAATGTCCACAAAGAGGAATTCAGCCACATGATAAAAGATCTTATTGGGTCTTATTTAACTAGTTTCTATTTGGAAAAACATTGATGATTTAGTAGCATTTCAAGATACTTACCCAAAGTGCAACACACTTCCATCGTGCTCATTCACTTGAGCACATAGGGGGCATTAAGGGTTGTGAAGTGAAAGTGCATTTTTTTTCATTAAGCTCTTATGAAGTAACCAGAGCTTAGCTGTTTTAAATTCATAATTGTTATTAGTAATTAGGTCTAGAGAAAAATTTAGTTATACTCCCTTTTTTTCCCATGAATGTGTGTGCATATAAACACACATACATACTCTGTCAGTTTTTTCCCCAGGAAGCTTTTAAAATTATTTGATCTTAGCTGTAGGAGATCAGGATAAGAAGCACTGAAGATTTTAAAGAGTGAAGGTGAGAAATTTCAATACTGTACCATTTTTATGTCCTCCCCTGGCAGTTCTCTTCCTTCTTTCTCTTCCCGTCTTTCCTCTACAGCCGCTCCTGTCCTCCACCCAGAATGAATATCTGAATAATTGTGGAATTTCTACTAATAATGTAAACCTGAGGCATTTTATATTTTCAATTCTCTGAAGTTTTACTGCTCAGGATGCAGTTCTCTTTGACCTTTTTGCTGTGTGTGTTTATCAGACATATTAAGGCCATATTGGCAAGCCAAATACAAGGCTTGCCAATATGGAAGAGAAATTATTTTCCTGATGTGATTATACCACATCCGCAGTCTTCTAGATTGTGGTACAAGACTTTTTTTAGGACATTTACTACTGATTTAGTTTAAAATATCAGTTCTTATTGGTAAACTGCTCTTGAGACAAATAATACTGTGTTTGTGTGTAACATGATGAGAAGCTATAAAGAAGTAGAGATTAAAATTTACGTCTTGCTCTCACTTTATTTTTTCTTCCCTGCTTGAAGATATACTAATAATAATGCCAGTGTGTGTTGGTGGATGGACAGAAATAACTTTCAAATTTCTTAAGTCAGTTTTTACACATATTTGATAACAATGTACATTTTTTTCAGTAGTGTGTTTGTAAATATCACTGCTCATGGGCATCTTCATTGTCTTTCACATGCTGTAGTTTTTGATTTGTAATAATGACTTTCAACTATTTCATTTGTTTAAAAAATCTTTCTGCTTCACAGAAATGTGTTCTGTGTTTCCATGCTGACTGAAATACCAGTCTTTTTTCTGACTGAAATATTTGTTAAATTATGTATTTATTTTGAACCAGCATCTTCTTTTCTTCTTTAGTTATGAAATGAAAATTAGTAAAGTAATTAAGAAGGAAAAAGAACTTGCAAGACACCACAGTATACTTGAGAGCAATGGGTTCTGTTAAGTCTGTTGTGTTCAGCTGCAATTGTGTGTGGTTTTTGTTTAACCGTTAGGAGGCTCAATGGAAACAAGTTCTCCATTGTTGAAAATTAAAGCATTCTCCACAGTTATACTACAGCTAAAACCTCTATAGTTTCAAGCAATTTCTATGGACCAGACTCTTTTTTAGACTTGACATCCCTCCATCTGTGCTAATCATCCTTTATTCTTGAACTCCCCCAAACAAGTGGATCTGGATTTAAGTGTAGAACTAAAGCTAGCTAAAGTATCATAGGGCTCCTACTTTGAATTTTTCATCTCATGAGATAGTAATTGAGATGTCTATTTTCTGCTTGTCCCTAAGCAGATTCACTGTCATAAATTATTTAAATTAGAAAAAGAGTAACTGAAGACCATAGAAAGAAATGCTTTTGTTTCAGTGGCTTAGGGGTAAAGAGTTCACCTAGAGAAACTGTCATTAAGGAAGATGCAGTCAGATTGGTTTGTGTTGAAAAATGCACATGCAAAAAATGACAAAATGATTATTTCATTCCTGACAGGGAAAGGAGAAAAGAAGGCTATGATCTAGGTTGCTGATGAGGATGAGTTTACAATGCAAGATAATGGAAGTTTTCTTGTTTTGGTTTTGGGTTTTCAAAAGCCTTTCAGTGTACAGAAATATATATTTTATTGTCCTCTGGCTTTTCTTCTTAAGAGCTGGTGACTTTCACCTTCTACTGATTTTTTGGTTTTTGTCTCTGAAACAGCTTATCCAGCAGATGCAAGACGCAAAAATGATATAAATTTTACAAGCACAAAAATAAAAAAAGAATTTAGTGAGTTGTGGTACCTATTTATAGAATAATTAATAAGAAAATTTCACTGTAAGCTTTGAATAGTTACCTAAAATCTGTTTTTGTTGCTTGGCTTTCCTTCGGTTTTAGGTTCTTTTAGAAAAAGATGTTCAGGAGTTACAATACCATTTAAACTGTTTTTTTAGGTGTCGTGTTAGAGAAAAGAAAAATAATTTGTTAAAAGAAATTGCCTGGTAGGTCCAAGAGTCTGATGAAGGAAAATGCTTTAGAAGTGCAGTGTTATTAATATACCATATCTAGTCCAGTAGAGGGAGCTGGAATGCTGTTCTACTTTCTCGGTGTTTGCACTAGAGACAGCTGTTTATCTAACAGAACTGTATTGAATTTCAACATGATTTTTATCTTTGGAACACCAAATTGTTTTCATAAGAATTGTCTTTTGGAAAAACTAGATAGACAGAGCTGGCTTTCTTATACCTTTTCTGTCTTTTCTGTATCAAAGAATCACAGAGTGGGTTATCTGGTCCAACCTCCCTGCTCAAGCGGGGTCATCCTAGAGCGCAGGGCACAGGACTGTGTCCACATGGATCTCTTCAGTGCGGGAGACTTCACAACCTCTGTGGGCAATCTGTTCCAGTGCTTGGCACTCACACAGTTAAGAATTCTTCCTCTTCAGGTGGAACTTCCTGTGCATCAGTTTCTGCCCATTGCCTCTTGTCCTGTTGCTGGGCACCACCAGAAAGACTGTCTCCATCCTCTTGATACCCTCCCTTCAGACATGGACGAGATAATTTCTCAGCCACCTCTTCCCTGGACAGGGCCAGCTCTGTCAGCCTTTCCTCATTAGAGAGATGTACCAGTCCCTTAACTATCTCTGTTGCCCTCGCTGGACCTACTCCAGGAGCTCCATGACTCTCTTGTCCTGAGGAGTCTTCAGTTTTAGTTTTCTTTTGTAATTCATTCTTTGTATCCCTTCATAAGGATTATAAAGCAAAACCTGTAAAGATTAGTAGCCTACAAAATTGGTTCCTAATCCATGTACCTAATTCATGAGTGCATGTACACAGTACATCCCCATAAGAAAATATACTGAGTAGAACGCTCTGAAACAAGTATTAAACCCGCGGTACAAATGGCATACTGGCAGGTCTGTTGTATCACGAGTTTGATATATTTATTAAGCTCAGTTCTTGTGGTTTGTAGGTGTTTCATTCTGGATTTTGTTTGGTTTTGTGTCATGGCAGATTACCTGCTTATATAAATTAACTTACTGTTAGCAAAAAATCTTTTACTAAAGAATTTAGACCTAGTCTTCAGTCTTAACATCAAACAGTGCTAAAGACTGAAGTTTTTATTAGCAGTACATGTACTCCAGATTGCTTTCTTTCCCCAAAACATTTATGTTTATTGTCATAGGGTGTTTTAGCTTGCAGCTTGGAATGGAAGAAAGAAAATTCATACTCTTCGTAAAATTGCCCAATTCTTTTGGATAATGTCCCGATGAAAAGTGTTTCAATTACAGCTAGAAATTCAATCAGAAAAGAGTTTTGCATTTTTACTATTAAAATGAGAAATATTTTTGATTGTGTCATGGAGAGTATCCGTCTTAGAATGGATGAGGTTGGAAGGGACCTCTTGAGGTCATCTGGTATGGCCACCTGCTCACACAGGGTCACTGGCTGTGTGCAGAGGCCTTTTGAATAGCTCTCAGAGTGGACACTCCACACGCTCCCTGGCCAAACAGAATGTGCAAAACAGGACATAAAGGGATGAATAAAAGGTAGGCCATGGTACTGTAAGGCTTGTAGCACTAAATAATCTTCCACAGCAGCGTCTAACGACTCAGCAATTTAGACAGCTTAGTCTGGCATTGTAGTTGATGAGGTCACATTGAGAAAAGTGAGTGTTTTGTCACTTAAGTTTTGTGTAATGGCATTTAAAAAAATGATGCAATGGAGTGAGTTTTTTAAGCACTAAAGCAAAAAATTAAACCCCAAACTTGCAGAAGTTTAGTGTCATATTAAATAAAGCATAAAAAGTGAAACTAGAGATTTTTCTCTATACTGTAGAAGCAATAAATTTTCTTCTTCTATTTGTTTAACAAGCAAAAAATGCATGGAAAGTCATGATTTTAACTAAGAGATTTTATTCCCACCTAAAGTCATAAGAACTGTGCTCATTTCATATTTTTCTTCTTACTTTTTTCCTTTATTTTCTCAATTGATAGGTTTCTAAAAGATAATCTTCCTAATCAGGATTAGACACATTTTAAAAGTAGAGTTCTTTCCCTCTTGAAGGAGCTTGTGCACTGGCAGGGGGAACAGCTTACTTCTAGAGATGTAAACCTGGTTGCCATTTAAGGGTTGTTATTCTGTAGCAATTCATATTATGATGCCTTAAGCTTTAAAAAGGAGGCAAATTAATATGACACTGTGATAAACTGACAAATTTGGTCCTTAAGTTGTAGAACTGTTCAGTCTCTTGGTGTTTTGCTGTGATATTATTACGGTGGGAGGTATTTTATAATGGAAAGTTTGATGTTGAGGGTCTTGCAGGAACTACAGGTGGGCATGAAAGTAGTCTTTGATTTGCTGTTTTTCAAAGCACTCTTGTTATCTGGGAAATTGGCAGCAATGTTGAGGTAAAACCTTAAAAGTCAGGGTTATCTTTCTTTTATTTCACTACTTCCATTTCAGGTATATGGAGTAATAAATGCAGATATGAATTTAACTTGCAGGGTACCCAGACATCATCTACTCACTCATTTCTACTGAGGATCTATGCTGCGAGGCATGTTGTGAGTACTGTCCCTCTGCAGAATTGTGATGCTGGACTTGAAAGTAGGCCAGGTTTCTGATTTTCTATACAGAGAAATAGAATTGAGCTGAAGCTACAGAATAAAGGGCAACAAGTGCAGAATCCATTCTGTAACTTTGTGGCACACCTCTCAAATTTAAATTTTGGGAGGAAGGTGTGATCAAAGTAGGAGATCAAACTTGCATTAGTCTATTCTTCTTTTTTTATGAGAATGCTAAGAAGGACTGTACCCTGCTGTCATGCTGTATTTCCACATGCTTCCATCTACAGAGCCATTTGGAGATTAGATATGCAGTTTTACATTTGCTCTGATTAAAAATAAAGTTACCCGGAGCTGGGTGTCCTGTACTCTGATCTAAGCTTTGATTTATAGCCTCTCCCTAACACCTCATAATAATCAATGAAAGGAAGTTAATATTATATAGTACATAAAAGATGCAATTACATGAACAATGCAATATTATTTTGCAGAAACATAGACTGAGTACAATAACCACTGGATAATATATTTATTAAAACTCTGTGGACTATTGACAAATGAATCCAATACCACTAGAAACATGATGATCAATTCTTCATACCATGATCGCTTACGTCAAAAAGCTGTTAGCAATTACAGAATAAGTCAAAGAGCAACATTTTCCAGATCAAAAGCAATGAGTCATTGTTTGACCTTTGTTTAGCCTGAACTCTATAATTTATGAGATTTCAAACAATGCAAAACTAGTGTTAAAATCATGCTTTCTACTTATGAAATAAAGGCCTCATGGATCAATTTAAAAAGCACTTGAAAGCTGAAAATCTTTATTTAACAAAAGTTCTTAAAACACTGTTTATTGAAGAAGTTGAATCTTTGAATGAATAATGATACAGTAACACAAACAGGAAGAAAGGAACCTGAGATTCAGAATAATTAGGGTACATCAGATACAAAATGTGTGTTTTTATGGTTCTGTAGCAGAGCACATTGGCCCAAAATCTTATTAGTATGCTTTTCCAAGCAACTAAGTGACAAGCTATAACTGAGCAATTTATTGCATTTATAATACAAGAAATAAAGAATTTACTTTTCTTTCTATAATAGACTGTTTTAGACTGAAGCATAAACATTTATGTGTCCCTGTATACAAAATATCACACAAACACAAATTTCAGTATTACTTTCTGTACAAAATCCACATTAAAATATGCTCCTGATAGTATTTTAGAATTGATATTCCATAGCTTTATCGTTATTTGAAGAATAAGCCAAAGAAATGTAATTCACCTACAGCCCTTTGAGACAGTCTATGAGTAAGTGAGCATAGTCCTCGCACATATGTGGCATTGTCCTGGACTTGGTTAAAGAGTTTGGAGAGGAGGATGGGTGTCAGAATAAAAATTAAAACAAAAGAGAAATGTTCAGGTTTGGATTTTTGGTAACGGCTGGTTCTCTGATCATGTCTAGTAGATGAAAGTATTGAATATGTACAGCTGAATGTGGCTTCTTTCCTCAATGCGTCTTTATGGCTTTCTACATTTCAAGTCTGACTTTCATGGGAGAGAGGAGGAAACATTCCAATAATTGTAGCACTTTACTCAGCCATGGAGAAAGGCTGATGTGATGCAGGTGAAATTGCTTCAGTCCTTGTGGATAGTTTTTGTGCCTGTGTAGTTCAGAATAGAGATGATTTCAATGTTGGGAGATAGAGATATGTGACATAGTATTAAAGAACTTTTCTCAAAGTCTTAAACTTGGAAAAAGCTGGTGCTTCATGGTTCTCCATAACATTAGAAAACTTTTGTTTGAGACTTGGCCAAGCTGTAAATTATCTCAGTATACCACTGGTTAGAAAAATTGCTTGCCTTTCCCTTTTATGGGGAATATTTTATACTGACAGAATGATTTTTGTAAGTTAAGTATGTTTGTATTTCCTGTGGATTTAATTACGAGGAATTTTTCTAACTATCATGACTTAAAATTGTAGAAGATGAATTAGTTAATAATATTCAATTTCTAAAGTGGAAAGGTTATTGCTATTGCTCTGCTTGCAAGAATGAAGAATTATTTACCTTATGAGGGAAAAAAGAAGACAAAGGATACTTTTCAAAATTTTTATCTGCCTGGTTTTGTTGCACTAGAACTTTTCCCTTGGGATATTTTGCAATTATTATTCCTGCTGATTTTTACACCTCTGTATCTTCTCCTTTCTTTCACTCATGCATAAATGGGGGAAGTTTGTGTTTTAAAACACTCTGTAAATACACTACCTAAAACTCCTTCAGATTCATCTATAATACTTCCTGTGAATATCAGGATGAAAAACATACCTGGATTAGTTTCTAGTTGCAGACAAAGCAGGGTATGAACTTTGCAGGTTGCAATATGGTGGGAAAGGACATGTCTATAATTATGGCAGTTGTTTCAGGTGTTGCATATGTAAAATGTAATGTTAGCACATACACTACCAGCTGCCATAGATTTTAACATCCTTCCATTTTAAACAGAGTGTTCAGTTCTGCTTGCTTGCATTTTAATTCACCCTTTCTGGTTTTTTTGTGCTTTCTTATTCCATGGAGAGGTAGCACAGCTATACTGCATAAACAAAGACATTAAAAAAACCAGTTGATAGAAATCTCTCTTTGATTCTGGATATATTTATTCCTTGTACATGGAAAGAGACAAGAAAAGAAATTTTTAACAAATATTTTTATTTGGAACTTTCACAGTTTATAGGAAAGGCTTCATAACTAGTTTCCCGGAATTTTGTGAAGCCCCTGCTGCTACTTGCTTGTAGAAGTATTGCCATATATGAAGATCTAGTCTTAGAAGTACCCCAAACTGTGCACATGGTGACCTGGTGCTCTGTAAGGCTGGGGCCATTTGAGAGTGCTTATTCACCCTTACCTTCAGATGTTTCTCTTTTACGTAAAACTCTTCTGTTGCATGTGGCATGACTAGATGCCTTGGAGAATGTTATGAAGTCTTCCTGTCATCCAGGAGTCTAGAGTTGGGTAAATGACAATCAAATAGACATATATATATAAACTATTGTCATTCATTGCTGTCTTGTGCTTTCATGAGTCAGGAGCAATTATAGATCCACTCTTTGATATGCTGTTAGGAGCTTTCATGTCCAAAATGCTGCAAGATTTGTTGGAACTTATACCTTAATCTTTGCTGAACATATAATCTAACTCCTTGGATTTCAGATCAGGCTCTTCTTTTTCGGCTGTCATTGTTCAAAAACCTTAAGTTGAATAGTTCTTATATTGTTTGAGGTATTGAAAGGGAGAAGAAATAACACTGTGGGAACTATGATTGTAGGCCTGTCACACTCTACTTTGAGGCAAACATATAACTTCTATGTAAGAACTTGAGTTTTCTTTGAGAAAGATTTTTGACCTTTCATTTTATCTTTTGTTATTAAGACACTAGTCTTTGTCTTGGGGTGACTTTATGACGTTGTATCCCCTATCGTCTGCTCTATGCCAGATATGAATCCTGCGCCTTTCTGTGCTTTTAAGCCAGATCCAAGGAGGGGGAAGGCAGTGGAATTCCTTCAGCACCTGTGTTCAAAAACACAGATATCTTGCTTGCTCTCTCCCCATCTCTTGGCTCTGCAGCAGGGAAGAGAAGTGCACTCGTTTGCCTTTTAGCTAGCTTCTCATTCATTAGCTGAGGACAGAAGTTTTCCTGGGACTGTGGCTTCTTCTTTTTCTGGAACAGTTCAGCTTTGCTCCGGTCCAGAACACCATCACTGGGAGGCCCCACACTGCAGCCCAGAGGGGCCCATGCACCCCAGCTCCGGAGAGAGCAGAGCCACACCCACAGAAAGGACTCTGAATCTACCTGGTTTTTCTCCACAATGAGAGGTTTTATTGTTTAACGTGATTCATTTTTTCTTCCTCGTGCCTGTGTGCACCCTGCTTGTTAAATAAACAGTCTTTTTTTCACTTTCCTCCAAGAAATGCCTTTCGAACCTGTAGGGGAGGGGCTGCCGAAATCTGTCTTCCATTAGAGGACATGTTCATCTCTGGACGTTTCCTCCTAATTTGTCTCAAACAGAGACAAAAAATTTGGCACTCTGACTTCAAAGGTAAGAATATCAAGCTATTCTGAATTTTTGTCATCTCTAAAAAAGTAAAGTGCCTCATGACAGTTGTCAACACAAACAGGAAGTTGAGGAAAAGAAGTTGTTGCAGAAAACTTTAACGAGTTTAGCAGAGAATTGAGGAATTGAGGTCAGGTCAGTGTCTGGTATATACTGTTTCTTTGGATATGGACAATTGTGACCACTTCTTTCGACCCTTTTTCTCACACTTAATGCTTTTTTGCATTTCAGTATCCTGGCTCATTCTCACAAACTTGGGCTACCTTTTGAAGTGGTGGAAGCACATCTACGACTTTACTACTGGTTATTAGATAGGGTAGATTAAACTTTGTAAAGAAGCAATCTTTGAGTGAGAACATAGGTTTCTTATTCTTATCTTTAAAAAGTTCTATTTCTATACATGTTTTCATACTTTGCTGTTAGTTAATTCTAGTACTTTGTCTGAAATCCAGTTTGGTTTTGGTCTTAGAAGGATGGTTCCTGTAAAAAAAATTTAAAATAAAATGTTAGAAATCTCTTTCCAAATTGTCAAACTCCCTGATGGAACCTTGCTGCCATGTAGGTTGCTTAGAGAGGGAGATTTCCAGTTCTATGCAACTTCAGTGCTATGCTTTTCCTCAAATTAATTTTTCACTTGTATAAGTTCCTCCCTGACACCTGCTCTCAATATAATGAGTCTGATCCTTACATGTGAGAGCTGATTTGATGTGTGTTGACTCCAATGGAAAAGCAAATTTTTTTAAGAAGGAAGACTAGTATCAGGCTGGCAAGTTGGTTTTATCCTGTTGAAGCTTTTTTGTTTTCAAGGAAAACTCTCATTCCTTCACATCACTCAGCCAAAATTGTGTTTTTCTGATCTGTAGAAGCTCATGCATCTGTGCACATGATGTACAATCTTCAAATAGAATTATTTTCTGTTTTATTCCCTTTCTGCATTGACATAGGAGTGTGCATGCTGCCTTTCTTGCAAGGAGATCATTGCATCTTCTCTCTTCCTGGTAAAGGAGTTATGCTTTTTCTTAGTTCTGAAACAATGGAGGTACTTTAATTTCCCAATACTGTCCTGGTTTGACAGGAAGGAAGTTTTTTAAGGAAGGTGTAGTCAAACCAATCATGGATTAGAAGTGAATATTGACATCTGGTGTGGCCACTAAGGAGATGTGTCACCTCTGAGAACATGAGGAGATAAAGGAAAGATTCACAGAGGTACTTCTTTTTGTGTTCTGGTCAGTGAAAGGAGCAGATCTCCCCCGCCCAGCCTGAGGCCTGGGCCTGGGCCTGGGCCTGGGTGGGGGAGGGGCAGCCATGCGGCCCGAAGTCACTCGGCCTGAGGATGAGAGGTAGGCCGGAGCCCGGAGAGAGAGGGAAGGAGATGGAAGGGAATGGACTAAGCCAGCTTTTTGCAGGATGGAAGGGTGGAGAGACGAAGAGATGGTTCTCTACCCCCCGCCTTTCCCCCCCCCTCCCAGAGAGAGAGACTGCATCTGTGCCAGCCGAACGGAGCGGGGGAGGTTTCCCGGCCTTGGGAGTCCTGGAGCTGACTGCACGGCAGTAGCAGCAGAGACTTTTTAACCCTTCTCTTCCTTGGGGAAAAGAAAGCTTTATGAAACATGAATCCTCCTGTGCAGTGTTTTGGAGTGAGGAGAGAGACAGCCTGGAATTCTGTGACGTTAAAGAAATTGATGGGAAGAATTTGGTGGGAGGAGATGATGGAGTGGCTTTGGCTGGACTTATCTTGTATAGCCATAGACTGAACAATCTGTCTTTAATACGTGAGACTGCAGTTAGGTGGATGCAGTGGCTGGATGCCAGATAAGGCGACCTGCTGCAGTGATGCTGATGCCAAGTGGATGAAGAAGGAGAGAGGATGAAGAGGGTGGGGTAATGCTCTCTGTCTTCAGCGAAGAAGACCAGGAAGAGGGTGTGGTGGTTCCCTCTGTCTTCGGAGCAGAAGACCAGGAAGAGGGTGTGGTTGTGCCCCCTCTCTTCACAGCAGAAGAAACCCTCGGCCCCAGGGGTTATAAAATGGGGGGGACTCTTTGTCCCAAAAAAGGAGCTTCTGGTACTTGGTAAAGCGTCATTGAATCCTGAGGGCAGTCTCAATCCATGGATGGTGGTGAGAGCACCAGACATGGAAGGACACTATGGTTTGCAAGAGAGACTCCTCTCTTCTTAAATGAACTGAGAATTGATTATTTGAGTATTGGTAACCGATCAGAAAATCCAAGGTTTTGTCTGATTGTGGGAAGGGTGGAAGTTGGGAGGAGGAGGAATGTTTCAGAGAGTTTTCATGTTTCCTGTGTGTCTCTTTCCTTAATGTAGTTTATTAAAGTTTTTTTTCCTATTCCTAAGTCTGAGCCTGCTCTGCTCTGTTCCTGATCACATCTCACAGCAGTAAAAATATATTTTCATGGGGCACTGGCATTGTGTTCAGTGTCTAACCATGACAAATACTGAAATGTCTAGTCAGGCAGACAGGTGCAGGTTCTCTTGCTTTAGTTGCACAGAATATTAATGAAACTGAATCTTGCATTTCTTCCCACTGTCTTCTGGTCCTACACCCTTGCTCTGACACTGCTTTTGACAGACCATGATGTTCCCCTCCTTATGACACTGAAGTAACTGAGAATATTCTCTCTACTCTGAACTTTTTATAAACTCAATGTGGCAGTGCCTGAGTAGCTCCTTTTCTGTTACAAACAGGTTTTGTGTTTGTTTTGCTGCATAAATATTCAGAAAATGCAAGGTGCTTAAATCTGTAAAATATAGCCATGTTTTCCATTAGCAACATTTCTTTTTGGAAGTGTTTTTCATTTGCCTTACTAATTATCTACTAATCCTTCAGAGAGTAGAAAATATTGGTGTCTATTGTGATTTATATTTCCTTTGCTCTACTTTGTTAACTACTTTTGCCGTAAAAATGATGGGATAGAAAGTATGATCTTTGAGGCTCAGGGCTTCCAAATATATGCAGGATTTTTTGTTTTCCTACGTGAAATGTAAGTACCCACAATTTATCTACTTTAAATTCGTTGCAATTTGACTTTTCTTATTCCTTTGAGTTCCTTAGGATGTAGTACTTGTAGCAATAATTCAGCATTTCAATAAAAAAAAGGAAAAGGTTGCCGAGGGGAGTGGAAAGAAAACTGCTTATCCAGATATCATTCTATACCCCTGAATATCTTTCCTTATTTCAGATGTGTCATTTTGGTTTTAGTTTTTCTCCCACTTAACATTAGTGAGGTTGTGCACATGGTACTTCATGACACTCTTGCAGTTCAATATCCTGGTGCTGCATCTTTAATATAATATGAACTATTTAAATCAATAGTTAAATTGTGAACTGGTTTTGGTATATGTGGGTGGCAGCAAAACATACCATAGAAAAAAGGATTCAGGTTGTTAAAGGGAAAAGTACTCCTAGTATAACAGTGTTATCTTCTGTCAGTCCCCATAACGGTCCCAATTCCCTCATTCACATGAGCAGCCAGTAGTGTCATTTCAAAAGATGCTCTCTTTTTCCCCTGCCAAAAATCTACCATATCTTTTTTTCTAAAGGTATTTTGCTCATCAGAAAAAATGATTCATGTTCACTTGCTTGTGCAAAGTTACATCTAAATTGAAATGAAACAGGAAACCCCTAGGAAGTAACCATATCTTATGATATTCTTCGTCAGTTGCTCAAACCTTCTAACCTGGAAATTTGTTTTACTTTACCTCACCTGTTACAAGGAATTGACTCTGTCAAAGTTGTCAAGATGAGAGGGATTCCAGGTTTAAGGTACATGAATAAGACTGTTGTTTGGTTTATTTAATATTTAATGTATCTTCTATTTAGGAGGTTTTATTTTGAATTAGATTGGATGGGATACTGCTAAGATTGGGGTGAATTCAGATTTTGAGTTATCACAAATATATTACTGGATCTTATTGGAATTTATTGTCAAACAAATGTATTTTGCAGAGTTCAGGAGGAAAATCAAAACTGAACAGAACAAATATGCTTTTGAATTGAGAGCAATAGGCCTGGAAACCACGAGCTTCTGATTAATTACTGCAAATAATCTTCCACAGCTGTGGAGCTCAATTTTAGTAGTAATTTCAACATATATCCACCAGAATGGATGAAGGGTTGATTTTAGTTTTTATATTTTTAGTCTGTCTGATATTTTCATCAGACCTTTGCAAAATTGGGTTATACATCTAATGTCTAGCTTGTGTTGAGCACCAACATTGTGTCAAGCCTTTCCCCATTGTCCAAAGGAACAGTAATTCTGAAACATGATGTGCCTGCACAAAACAGAAGGTGGCTTAAGGCTGATGACCAAATAAATCATATAAGATCAATATGTGAATGTAGAAAGAAACATGAATGGCTAGAGAAGATACTCTGAGCCAACTCCTGCTTATGTTTAATAGATGGTGCTTTTTAAATTGCTGTTCTTTGGTTTTCAGTATCAATTTCCGTATGTTGCCATATGACCTCACTCTTACCACCTCATTACCAAGGACTATCTGAGAAATGAGAAGTGGGATCCTTCTGTTGAGGTATAGCTCTCCATCCAGGAAGAAGATAATTTGTCCATGAAATTTTCCCACATTTGCATATCTTGCACTACAAAGGAGAGAGTTCTATCCAGAGCACTTCCAGAGCTCTTTTTCTGGTTTATCAACATAATTTTTCATTTCTAATTTTTCACTCCAAAAGTACTTGGAGTACAGGTTAATTTTTCAAATTAACAGATTATGAAATCTGAAAATGAAATTTATTATCCAAATATTAATACAATATTGAGGGGTGTTGGACCAAAAATGGATCAAATCCGCTCTCTCTGTATATCCTTTCAGATAACTGAATAGATAAGGACTAAAGAGATCACTGCCTGTTTCATGCAGTTGTTATCCTCATTGCCTATGGAAATATCATGTGTGAGTCCTTAAAAAATCTGCAGATATAAAGATATCCCCCATTTGCTGCCTCTCTTCCAGTGGGTCAGGAATTTAGACTGGTTTGATCTCAGTGGTGTTAATCATTAAGACTAGTTTGCAAACCAGTTTGTATGTCTGAGTGAAGATCGCCTTAAGAAGCAGTGGCCCTTTCAGGGAATCAGACATTGCTTTGGAATCTCAGGAGCATATGTCAGGATCCTGCGGTTCTTATTCATATTTGATTAGGCCTATCTTGATCTATCTCTCACCACTTTCCCCTCTCGATTCCTCCCTAAAAATGGTGGTGTCTATTACTTGTCACTTCTCTTCAAACAGCTTGCACAACTGATGGGGTTTTTTCCTCTCTAAAAAGAAATTTGTCTGTAAATTTATCTCTGTCCTTTTGTGGGCTAA
>WEIT01003965.1:11614-38647 GCA_013389985.1 Dryoscopus gambensis | reverse complement strand
GGCTCGGCCTTCTCTCCGCGCCGGGGCTGCTTGACGGAGGGCCCAGGCCTCTCGGCCGGCCCGGCGCCTCTCGGGCGCACCGAGCCCGCAGCCCGCGCCCTCCGTGGCAGAGGTGGTGCTGAGGAGCTGGCCCGTGGTTGTTTTGTGCGAGTTGGGTCTCTTCCTCCATTTTTTACCAATGTGGTTACATAAAGAGTTATTTTGCGGGCTGTCTTTTACTGAACATCGTCCCATAAAGAAAGGTGCCGAGCAGGTGGCGGCTCTCCTGCTGCACAAACCTTGGAAGTCAGAGGCTGTTCCAGCTCGGTTCCTCCCCCAGGCTCCCCCTGGCCTTGGCCCTGGCCCTGTGCTGTCCCTGCCGTGGCCCCAGGGTCCTGTCTTGGGGGATCTTACACGGGCGGGAACAGCGATGCTCGTACCCTCTGCTGAATGGCAGAACAGCATCGTCTGCCCCAGCCCTGTGCCCCTTGTACCTCCTGCAAGGCAGCCCAGGGCCAGCCTCGGCTCTGCGGGATTTCCCTGGCATGTGCCTACACCCAGCTATTTATCCCTGTGGCTGGTGCGCTGCTGTGACCTGGGGAGAGTGGCCCAACTGGACGGCGTTGCATCATGCTCAGCCAGGGTGTCACACCGCTGATACAACTCACAGCCGCCTCTCCCGTGCGGCAGCTTTGCGTCCCCTCCCCGTCCCTTGGCTTTACCACGATCCATTCCTAGCGTCGCCAGCTGGTTTGTCAGCTTTCCCATAGCGCTGTGCTTCTCTCCACACAATACTTCATGAGTAGCACAATGACCCCGACTTTATGTGCAAAGCCTCCCTGTTCTCCACCTGATGGTTCATTCTTACATATTTTGCTGACAAACAAACCAGTTCATACTTCAAAATCTTGTGTTTCCCTTGATTTTGCAGCCCTAGCTACCTTTCTTCAAGTAGGGTGTGCTTCACTGCATCCTTTTGAGTGTTTGGACAGCACCAGGGACATTGTGGGTACAGCCACTAGCTAATAAATAATTTACACAAATTTCTTCCAGCCATAGCAGCCCATGTGGATGAGATAGTCATAACAATGCCTTGGCCTCTTTTAGAGGACAAAGAGAAATCCCAGGGGCTTCTCTAGCCTAGAGAAGAGAGGAGAGCCTAGAGATCTGTCAAGGATCAGCATGGATATACACACGGGAGGAAAATGGCAGTACATTAAGTGCATGAGTAATCCTGCATCCTGGGCAGAGCATGGGTGGAGTTAAATCCTGTATCCAGATTAACATTCTTACAACTCCTGAAATGTGCTGTGAGCTTGTTTTGGTTTATAAAACATTCCACATGCCTGCAAAGTGGCAAGGTGAATTTGATGGTTGCATCTTCACTCGATATAATTTAGAATGTTTAACAATTTGGACAAATCAAAACACTGTATAACTTCTAGAGAACGGAAGCTTGTCTTTGGCATTACCTTTCAGCACAGTACTTTGTACGGTCAGCCTTAGTTTTATTTGTAAGAGAGAGATAAGGATAATTGTTATCTGGGAAAAAAAGAGTGAATGGACAAGTAAATGAAAATGTAAATTTGGTGACTGGCTAAAACCACCTCTGTTACAAAAACAGGATACAATGTCAGGAAATGATCAACAAAATACTTTCAGTGTAAACAATGCAAGCAGTGCTGAGTACTATCTCACCCTCTGATGTGCCTCTCCCTCATCACAAGAAGCATGCCTCTACTCTCTCCCCGGGAAGTTTAAAAATAACCCAAGGCACAGCACCATCTGTTCTGTGAATCTTCATGGAAAATACAGGAAAGCTCTCAAGTGAAATCTGAGTTCAAGAACTTCAACCTAAGCAAAGGGCAGGGGGGGAAGTGGAAAGAGCAAACAAGGCAAAACATGTATTACTGTACCCCTTGCCTTTATGTAAGGAAACATTTCCAGTTTCATTCCTAGGAAAATTGGATGAACCTCTGTCATTTCAGTCTAACCAAGACTTTTGAGAACGCCAGGAACAGTGCAGATGGGTTGGAGTTGCCAACCAGTCTTTAACAGCTGTATAAGGACAGATGCAGTTCAAGACTGGGAGGGAGAGCAGAGTGCCTTTGGCATCGCCCTGTTCCTCCCACACCTCAGTGCACCAGGCGGGGCAAACAGCAGTGGAGAAGCCTCCATTTGCAAGTGACAACGCACAGAGGTGGCGTGTCAGCACTGCTGAACTCGGGGCAGGCTCACACTGTACACACCACAACAAGGGGGTCTCTCATGAGGAACCAGAGCTATATTACCACCGTCTTAAATGTGCAAACACCGTGTTCTGGATGGCCTACCAGAAATTCCATGGGCACTCCAAAGGCAGAAAGATCAACAGTACAAGGCAGCATGACATTTTGACATGTGACATGCACATGCACCTCTTGTAGCCCTGCTGCAAAGAACTGACAAGAACTCCAGATGTCCAAGGCGTCCTCATTCACCCAGATATTAAAATTGAACATTTTAATATGAATGCATGTTGTTGTTATGGATAGTAAACACCTTTTGTCATTAAAGTTGCCACATATTTTTTTAAAAGATGTGTTAATTGTAGGAACCACCATACTTTGTCAAAGCTGTTGAATGGTAGTTTGGAAGAATGAGCAGGTAAAGACCCCAGAGGATTTCTCAGAAAACCCTGAGAGGATATTACATTTGTATTCATAGAATCAGAGAATTATTTGGGTTGGAAGGGACCTTAAAGAACATCTAGTTCCAGCCCCACTGCCAGGGGCAAAGACACCTGCTTGACCAGGTTGCTCAGAACCCCATCCAACCTGGCCTTGATGAATAGTAGTTTGAAAGGATGAGCAGGTAAAGGACTCCAGGCGACTTCTCAGAAAACCCTGAGAGGGTATTACATATGTTTTCATTTCAAAGAATATCATACCATGTCCTACTTAAATTTCAGTGAAAGTGAATTCATATATATATAACTCAGTGGATCAAACTTCAAATTATTCAATATAAATAGGAAAAGGTAAAGGCTCTCACACCTGCATGATTAGAAATTTCACTCCTGAGATGGTTGTTCTTAAGTGTTTAGTATTGCGGCTGCTCAGTTCCTCTCCCCACATTTCATGATGAAAAATTAAATGCAAAATCAGGTTTGACATTGATTAAAAGCCTTTACTGTATGCATCTCTCCAGGCGGAAGGCTCGTGTTTGAATCATGTTGGTATTAGCTGGCTTTCCCTGTGGATTACACATAGCTACGACTGTTTTACACATTACATGTAATGGGTAAAGTTCTGCCTGTAAAAAAGTCCATGGGCACTGACTTAAGTCACAGCCAATGACTTAATTTGAGGCCAGAAGTTCATTTACTTTACACAGTTTTGTTGGCAAACTCTAAGTGTATATGGACACATGTAATGACGCTGTATCTGTGTCATGTGGTCATGGTAAAAAACCTCACAGCTCGCCAGCATCAACTCTTGGTATTTCCTAACAGCTGAGTATTCTAGTTTAGCACTTAAGATACTCCCCAAAAATTATTTTATAGTTTTACAATCAGTTTCTGATAAAAACTAAAGTCACTGGTTATATAACAGTTTTGGAATTACCCATGCAGAGTTTGCAAATGTGGCTATTGAAGCTGCCAGCATAATTTATCTATTATTTGTCTGGAGAAAGAATAGCTTGCTCATATGTTTGGAAAAGAACATTTTTAACTGGCTCAAGGTTTAGCAGCTTATGTTCAGAGACAGAGAAAGAACAAGAAAATGTGCTGGGATTTTAGCAGTAGTAGATGACGTTCCTTCCAGGATCAATCTTTGGTTTCTTTCCAAGCAGGCTTACTCAAGATAAACACCATTCATTTCCTTATCATGTAAATTATTTACTGGAAATAAATGTGTAAGTCTTATTTTATCTGCTCCCTTTCACTTAATGTTACTTGCACATACATAATTCTCCAATTTTGACAGTAGTGAAATGATCCATTTTTTTTCCTCTTTCCTGCAGAGTTTACATGAACATCTATTTTGACTACACCTGAATTTTTTTTTACTATTCCAACTTTTCCACAGGCCTTCTGTATTTCAACAGCTTCATACAAGTTACAAAAAAATTTAGACATTATGTTTTAAGGTAAGAGTTCCTATTTAGTCTTCCTGTTTCATTTCAATTCATGAAGTTTCTTCTTTGACAACATGTTAGTTTAGGAAGGTTGATAGTTTTGCATTTTCACCCCTAGCAGTGTGTGACTGGTTTCCAAAGCTGTTTTTTGACTGGGAGTAAGCCTCTTGGACTGGCCCCATTTTTCAATTTCCTCTCCTTAAAGGATAATTCAATTAAGCAAATAGATTATTTTGAATTGTGGGTCGCTCCAGAGAATGAGGTTTGCACGAAATATAAATAATAGCACGAAAGGAGGTAAGGGGAATCCCTGACTTGTGAACTTGCAATCCTTCTGAAGTCCACTGCTTTTTGTTTTACTTTTGTGAGCGGATTCATTATATAAACACAAATGGTGAGGACAGGAAAATGAGATTACAGTACCCCAGGGTAGCTGGAAAATATTCCTGGAGCCGTCCCAGTATTTGAAGACAGACAGATTCCATTCCTGGTACAACATGCCCCATGTCTCTGGGGAAAGAATTTCCTTTTGTTTCTGCTGAAGCTTCTCTCTGGCAAAGATATCATGGGCCCACTCTCATGCATATTTAAAAGGAGAATGGGCCCCACTGGTTTAGATACATCATCTGGAGGACAGGAGGAGCTCTGGTGTAGGAAAGAGTACCCAGGAAAAGCCACACAGATAACACACATTAGCAATTACCGTAGGGTTGGCTTTTTAAAATTTTAGCTTCCTTCTCCCACTCCCCCTTGATGCACTCTGTGATCACCTATATGGAATTCCTTTTGGTGATGAACAACAGTTGTCAATAAAATAACCACAGGCTCATCTGAAAAACAAAAGTAGCCTGCAGTGAATAGGTAACCTGTAGATGTCAGGAATTCAGCTGTCCTTCCTTCATGGAGCAGGGGCTACTCACCTGCAGTTAAATGAACTTTAGTATGGATTCAGCACTGAGATCATGGTACTGAGTGCTTCTCACACTTCTTAGCAAAGGGAATTCTGTGGGGTTATTAACTAATTTGTAAATCTTTCTGTAAAAGCCACTGCTCATCTGTCTGTTCCTGAACAATTATGTCCTGTTAAACATACCTTGAGGACTTCTTTTCCACCCCATTTCAGACTGTTCATTTTAGGCATTTTTAACTTTAGTTTTTGAGCTAGTCTAGGGAAAGAAAAGTTTAAGAGGAGTAAGTAATCCTCTTGAAATTCTAACACACCTTTGGGCAGGGACCAGAGGAGGTCTCGCAATAACCTAACGCTCAGTTCTTAGCTTCACATTGATGTAAGAAGCAAGGAAAAAAACATGAGAAAAATGCTGAAAAGGAAAATTGCTAATGCTGCTAAAGTAGGAACGCAAAGCTCTTGCAGGCACCTCCCTCCTGTCTGGCCTTCACTTATCACTGTGGGGTTATTATACAGAACAGAGAGAGTTTAATTTACATTGCTTGTTGAATAAATCCACTCTCAAAGATGTGAACTCTGTTGTTGCTATCCATCTGGGCAAACCACTCAACAAACTTGCTGGGGGACCACTGATTACTGTATGAAGGAATAATATTCTTTTGCCAGAAAAATAGGCTGCCGAAGTAGCACATTGTTTCAGCTCTCTCTATTCCTTTGCAGCACAGTTACACGTGCACTTGAACTCTACCAAAAGCACAGACACACTCAAGTTGCATCCCCATACCCTTCCCATATGTGGGATAACTAGATTATCTTAAACCTCACCCTGAGTGCTTTCCTGTTGGTGAGCAGCCCTTGAGCTGGGTTTTATACCCACACTTAAATTCCACCACCAGCTCTTCAACCCCTTGTGATAGGACTTAAAGTGCAAGATAAGACAAAATTCATTGAAAGTTAAACACTCAGTGTAGCATGACGTTCTCTCCTGGCATGCTTATTTGGCCCAGAGAGTGACAAATTGTCCAGTTCTGACTCAATGATTAATATGCTAATAATCTGAATCATCTATCTGTTCACAAGCAGTTCTAGGAATTGCACTACTACTCAAATTATTCCAGAAAAATAGCAGGTATCAAAAACTGCTGAGTTTGGCTTTCAGTTGCTTATAATAGCTCCACTAACCTTTGGCTGCTCAGTTTAAAGTTTTCCAAATCAGGTATTTGCTGCAAATTGAATGCTAGCTAAAATAGTTCTGCTCACACTGTTAAAGAACAGTACCATGGATTATACTTTCTAATAAAGTTGCCTAGAGACTTGTAGCATAGTTTTAAATTTGGCAAGCAAGTTGCATTTTATGCCAGAGATGTGCCTTTTGCCAACAGTCTTGAAATGCAACCAAATGTAGTGAAGCTGTGAACTTCTGATGAGCGTCAGCTGTGGGCTGGCCTTGACCCCTGTAGCTTCATTCTCAGAACAGCACACCTGGAACTGCAGCACTCCTGCTGCAGCAGTGTCAGCCACGTGTCACGTGAAGTACAGGAACTCAGAGCAAGCTCACAGAATCACAGAACGGCCGAAGTCAGAAGGGACCTCTGGAGGTCATCTGGTCCAACTCCCTGCTCAAGCAGGGACACTTAGAACCAGCTGCCCAGGACCATGTCCAGATGGCTTTTGAGTATCTCCAAGGATGGAGATTCCATAGCTTCTTGGGGCAATCCATGACAGTGCTTGGTCACCCTCACAGTAGAAAAAAGTTTCCTGATGCTCAGAGAAAACCTCTTGTGTTTCGGTTGCTGTCCTTTGCCTCTGGTCAGTTTGTTACCAAGCCTCCAACCAGATACTGTACCATGGATCAGATGTTCAGCTCTTACTCAATACATCTCACTGTCTGCTCATCCAGCCCATACTTCCTCAGCTTCTCTGCTGATGAAGTTGGCAACACAGGATCATAGACGGAAAAAGACAGCCATGGCCATTTTTCTGGAGTGTACATTACGAACTGAACTTAGAGATATGATAAAAGATTAAAAGATGTTACAGCCAAGAGAGACTAGGGGAAGAACCAGTACACAAGGGATCTCATCAGGGGTTTGGAAGGACGGAAAACAGAAAGGGACAAATGGTGCTTGGGTAAAATCTGTAACAACCACCAGAACAAGTTCTCCCCT
Source organism: Dryoscopus gambensis (assembly GCA_013389985.1). Lineage (NCBI taxonomy): Eukaryota > Metazoa > Chordata > Aves > Passeriformes > Malaconotidae > Dryoscopus > Dryoscopus gambensis. Next base: position 31,474 of record WEIT01003965.1, on the reverse strand, counting down.
CACATGTTTTCATCTAGGTAAGCAAGAAAATGACAATACACTATGACCACTTATGGAGTAACAGAAACGAGAACTGTGGAAATAGTTCTGTGAGTGAGCATCATATACTGACAATGGAAGTCAGAAAAACCAAAGTGTGCACAATGCAAAATACACATTAAGCAAGACAAACATAAGCACCAAGAAGGTAGGAAGCATCCAAAATGTTTTAAATTATAGAAGGAGTCTTAATTTAGTCCACTTGCATGTACAAACTTCTACGTGATCACACGTAATGCTTTCTTCAGATGCCATTTTTCTCAACAGATGCTAAGTCAGTGTTTAGGGAACTTAAAATTTCACAGTGAAGACAACTATGAGCTATATGATTCCTATTCCTGAGAATGTAATGAAAAAAAGTATTTTTTAAATCATCTAAATGCTGTTTTTCAAACACGAACACATGACCTAATGCTACAGGAAAATTATCCATTTGGCAAGTTACTTACAAATATTTTCCAGCTGTCATTAGCTATGTTCTTATTTTCAGGTGCCAATGTTTAGGGTCAGATTTGCCAGAGTTTGCAAACCCAGAGCAATCAAAAAACAGCTCTATATAAGTATGGTTGAAAGCACTCCACTGTGTAAAGAACAGAGCAAAAATTAGAAGACAGAATTAAACGCTCACTTCAACGCTGGCTTTGGATAAATCTCAGGTCAATAGAATTTCAGTCTAGTCAAACAGTTCTCCTAACCACAAAACTGGTTTCTCTCAAGTAGCTACATAAACAGCAAACATCTTTTTAAGCTTACTTTTCAATGCTCACAAGTGAGAGTAGCTGTAGCATGAATTTCAGCAGTTTAGAGTAGCTTAACTTAGTTAAACTAAAATGCTTTTAACATCTTTCCCTGAACTCCAGCACTCAACTTGCAATATGGAGATAATGACATGGAGCAACTCTGACTGGACAAAGTAAGAGCAAAGCCAAGTTCACCCCACCTAGCATCTAATGGGCCTGAAAAAAATTTCAAAAAAATATTTGAATTCAGCAATGTCCCTATGAAAAAGGGAACCTCCGCTGACTCCACAAACTTACTTGCTTTACACAGACAACCAAGACACAGGGAGGCAAGTGAGAAAGCAAGTCAGAAATCAGGTTAACTGTACTGCATTCAAATTCATTAACCATGTATGAAAGATGGAGAATAACTTACAGCAGAATGAAAAACTCACAAAAAGACCATACAGTAAGGTGTAGTGCAAAAAATTAGTCAATAGATTCGTCCACAGAGCACTGTCCTTGCAAAACAAAGACCTGGCTTCCACAGAAGGAAAAAAATAGAAAAAAGCTATATGATATTTTAATTAAATATTGCATCATAGGCTGTCCATACAAACACATTCCACACATTGTTACAGACATTTGCTTAAAATTGTCTTCTTGATTTGGGAACCTAAACATTCATTTGCAGTGCAAATTTTGTTAGAAGTCTAGAAATTTCAGTGATTTATACGATGGGAGGAAGCTGTGTGACTTCCCACGGCCTTTTAATGCCCTTTTGTAACATGGAGATATTATTACAATACTGTTTACAAAGCAGTTTAAGTTTCAGGACTGAGGAACATTTAAGTAAGAAATATACTACATTTGTTTGCATTCCAGTACAATTTATGACCTATTTAGTGCCATTTTCTGTGGGAAACATGCCATATTGTAATAGTGCTCTTTTGGGGTTAGCCTGTGATTTTTTTGTATTACAGAATTGACACACTATCTTGCATATTACTGATGTATAGTATAAAATAAATTTTCTGGCCTGGATATGCAAATATGAAGTTCTCTAGAACTAAAATAATTACTGTTTTCAGTCTGCTACATAAACAGTGCATTCATCAAGGCCAGGTTGGATGGGTCTCTGAGCTGGTCTAGTGGGAGGTGTCCTTGCCCACAGCAGCACGCTTGGAACAAGATGAGCTTTAAGGTGCCTCCCAACCCAAACCATTCCTAAATCTTTAGATCCTAGAAACCTGAAATTCCAAAGAAGTATTTCGTAAGAGTTCCTACAGTTAATGTCATAGGTTTGGTCGAGTGAATAATAACGTCCCTGTCCAGGCTACCATCGCGTTTCTTACATACATGTAAAGATATGGGAAACACGCTAATTTTTCCAAGTTTATGTTAGGAAGGAGAAGCCTAATGTAAACAGACACTGTCACAGAGCTTGTTTTAAACAGTTACATCTGGAGGACAATGAGGGTAGAGGTCTGATAACAGTTTGTACAAACTACTGCTGTGAGACAGCATCAGTATCTTGAGTTACGGTATATTTAGTTGACATCAGTATATGTGCAAAAGTAAACTAAGTTCCTCAACCTAGAAATATGTTTAAACAGCTACAGTTTTGTGCAAATAATTGATAAATTTTCCTAAGTTACACCACTGAGGAAATCTAACATTTTTTAGTCTCTGGGCATTTAGTGCAGAGTCTACACAGATTCCGCATGCAGGGAGCTCAGGCTGGCCGGAGCATGGTGCTTTTCCTCTAAGTGGATCCTCACAGCTTTTGGGGAACACTCAGCTGAATCAAAGTGGTCTGGTTCCCATTACCCTTATCCAGCCAGCTTACAGTAGAAGAGAACCTGGTCCTGAAAATAGAACTTTTAAGTACCATCTGAAACCATTACACTGTGCAAATGGACAGATGTACTATGTGGATTTGACGAGTCTATTAAAATAAACCATCTATTTATAAAGCACACTCAGCCCTATTGCTGCAGATATACGAGAATCTTTTATTTAAAAATTCGTAAGTTTTCTTTCCTCCCACTGCTGATCTACTTACCTGATAATTGTTTGGGTAAAGTCATACCCCAAAGAACTCTAGAGAGTTAGATAATAACCAACAAGCATTAACAACTAAGAAAGGAGGGAAGACAAAAATAAAAAAGGCAGGTAAGTCAAGTCTGTCTCATTTACTAGAAACTGGATACTTTTAAATCCAGGTAACTTTCTGTTCACATATACTCATGCATGAATGTAGCTTCTCTATCTTTTTAGGCATCACACATTGCAAATAGCACTGCTTACTCTCCTCCAGAAACATCAGCTCTGAGTCTCGCGGGGCGGGGGGGAACAACAAAAACACCAACTTAGGAAAACAAACAAACAGGAAAAAAACCTAGCAGAGAAACAGCCTGGCTGTTTGAATAATTTGTTAAAAACACGCAAAATCAAGCCTGTCAGAAAACTACAACAGGCCACAACTGAGAGAACAATCACTGTCCAAATTACATCCTCTCTCAACCAGACTGGAGCCTACTAAACAGACATCTTTCATCACATCTTTGAGCAGGCATTACTGAGTGAAGCAGAAAGGATTTACTTCAAAAACAGCAATGAACGTTAAATAAAACGACTGTTGCGTCACTCTCACTGTTTCAAAGAGTGGTTTGTAACATCAGCTCCCCTTTGATTTCCAGACATAGATAGGGGAAATAAAACTGGGAGAAGGACCTTTGTTAACCCAATTCATTGCAAAGGCTCTTCAGGGGTACTGAGTATGCAGCGCTAAAGACAGTTATAAGAAGTGTTGTACCAAAATAAAAATAAAATCTTTTATCCAGACTCCAGTACCTCTCTCATCATTCCCAAAAATCAGAACTGCAAAGAACAAGCATCTTTTTACCTACTTCTGTTTATATGCTAAAATACAAGTGTCATGTTATTAATGTAAAGCTTTAACCAGTGACCAGAAACATGTTCTCTTTAAAAATCTGAAGGGAAAAAAATGAACTGCTAAATTAAGGAAACTGCTGCTGTTTGTTTGTAAGAGAAGTCTGGTATTTCACTTTCCAAAAGTACTATATTAATAGAAATTTAAAATCATACATATGCTGCTTTACTCACTTGCTATGCAAGGCATTAAAAAAAAAAATCAGTAACATAGTTTCCTCATCTTGCTGTAAAGCTCGCTTGATTTTTCCCTCTTTCTTTACTGAATGTTTTGGAAGTCAGATTATTCCAAGAAAAGAACATAGTGCAACCTCAAAGATCAATTCTGTTTTAGGTCTCTGGTCTTTAAAGAGTGTGCTCAGTTTCTCAGCAGGAAAAATAGAAATGTCACAAGGGACTACTCAGATGTCTCTTCTGCTTTTGCAGCTATCCTGCAAATGTGCACCACAAGTACATGCATTTTTTATGCTAAGTAATTAAAAACCTTAATAAGAATTCTTAACTGTTATTCTACCCAACCTGAAAAACAATACAAACAGATACATTTAATTAGGTGGCCATCTGATCCCTTATACTGCAGAATGCAGTCAGGCTACTCTTAAAGCACTTGTAATCCCAAATGGTCTAAAGAAATATACAACGTATACCTTCTATAGAGTGCATGTGTTGTCATGTAATTATTAAATAAACTAATCTAGTCCCCACCCTACTAACTTCCATTGAATAAATCTGATTCAGAAAGGCACTGGTAAAACTTATTAAGATTGCAAAACACTGCAGCATTGCTCACCATCCTGTTAATAAAAAACACTTACCACGCACATGCAGTAGTGAGCTTGTTAAACCAAGTCAGGAAGGTTTTAAATAACTCATTCTTAGTTCTGTAGGATTTTTTCTATTAACGTCACATTTTATTAAAAAAATAAATTTCCTATATTTAACATGTGTATTAGCTTGCTGTATGTGACTTAAGATCTTGAGACCTTGAACACTGAATGACAGTAAATCCAGAACTTTCTTCACAGCTTTGAAAAAGGGGAAAAGGGGGGGGAGGATGAAGGGGAGGACAGGAAAGAGAAAGGAAAAGAAGGAAGCACCAGGCCATTCCCAGTAAGAGAATCAAATAGTTCTATAGCATCAAAACATGAACCTGCATCACAAATACTAGAAAAAGGAAAACTACTGTATCGACGAAATGTGGATATGTTCCATATAATTAAAACATACCGTTGGGAAAGACTAGACTAGGAAGGAATACATTCTATTTGCAATTGTCTCTCCTCTATTTCAAAGAAATTATTTTCCTTCCCTGTCTTGTATAAACTACTATTCCAATATGTCAGTTGCAAACCCAGATACACAAGACCCTGCATTTCCACAGTCTGGAACTATTTTATCTCTAGTTTTCCCCAACAACGGCAAGAATATTGGATAAAAATTTGAAGGAGGAAACAACTCAGTGGTGTGCACATGACGTATTTAATTTGTAGTCCAGGAAACTGCTCCCACATTCTTTCAACAAGAAAACTGCAGGAGTCATCTCTAACAGAACACATATATGTGGCGCTTACATATTCTCCATGGGGCCCAGGGTTTATGCAAGAGAAACCAGGGAATGAACAACTCCCTTAAATCCCACAGGTTATCTGTACAAAAGATTAGCAGCCCACGGCTGTATTGCTCTGTGTGCAACACTCTGCCTTGGTGAGAGAATCCCCCTGTAAACAGAGGGTGTCACAGAGAGTCCTCTGTGCAGGAATGCCCTGGAAGTAATGTCATTAGCAGCAGTGTTTTCAGGGTTTAGAGAGAATGAAAACTTACGGAGGCCATGAAGTACTGGGTTAGACTTGATGTTGTGTACAAAAATAAATCTCAAGAGGCCCAGAGTTCAGCTAATGAACTCTCTCCTGGCTTCTCTTTGGGATGGTAAATGACATTCCCAGTAGAAAAATCAGGAGAGAAAATATTATCTGCAAGGTGAGATAGAAGATCCCTCTCTACCCCCACGAATTCCTTCCTGCGAAGTGGCACTTTCTGGTTCTCTTCAAAGATATCTGTATTAGTAGAAAACTTGAGATATATATCCTTGCACAAATCTTTTCTTTCTTTTCTTACTTTCCCTGCTTCAGTGCCAAAGCCTTTCTAGAACAGGGATAAAAGGCTACGTTTTCAGTGTAAGCAACAATGGCATTTTAGACTGTTGTAAAATCAAAATACACTGGAAACATCCAAGCAAGTCCCTACTGTCTGATGCTACCTAAAGCCAAGAACAAACAAGCAAGCAATGAACACTGGTATTTTGGTTTCTTTGCATGGATATTAGAAAAAATAGTAATCATACACTTTTTTTCTTTTTAAATGTTCATTACTTAGATAAAGCACATATGAATGTAACATTCAGAATTGTAACATAGAAAATGTAATGTGGGCAATCTGCTATTCCAAGTACACTTACCAAAATACAATTTTATAATGAAGAAAGTCTCAAAATACACCTGTACAACAATTGGGATCCACAAAATATGATTTAATAGAGTCACTCAAGATCACTTCATTGAAACCACTTTTATAATACTGTTTGAAGAGTTACCTGTGGTCAAAGAGCACTCTCACTCCTTCCCTAGCCTGTCCCACTAAAGCAAGGGTGGAATTGTAATTGCAATGCATATCTTCTAAACCCCCAAATCTGGAGTGGTCCTATGAACTATGACACTGCCTACACTTAGATACTGGGAGGATGGGAATCACCCTCTCGGAGGCCATGGTACATTAAGACACTTACCCATATTATTGTTTCGTAGCGCAAGCAGAATAATCTTGTAAAGGGCAACTAAACAGGGTCAAAATATGAATTCGTTATCTCACTACCAAATCATTCCCTATGTGTTACTTAAGCCTGTAACATTAAAACTTAACTGAAAAAGAAAAAGGTAACCATTTCATCCTATATTTTCTTTATTTATGTTTAGAAGTTGCTATTTAAGTTCTATTAACAGAAATACATAACAAAAGCTCCCTATCAAGTGGAAAAAAGTAATTACAAATGCTGAAAAAGTTGGCCTCATTAACATATGTACAGACTCACTTAATACACATCTTTGCGGGAATTAAACCATTTTATGACACACATTTATACAGGCATTGAACATTCCCAAGTAACTTTGAGCAGAGAACACACCAAATCTTTAGTCTGGGCAGACAAAAATGTAGGTTTCAATTTTGATTGTGGAGCTAACATGCAACAGATACAACATTCAGTCTGAGCTGCTGTTGGTAAGTTGTTCTGTCTTTTCCTGCAAAATTGAATTTGGGTCTTTCTGTCCCTTCTTGTCCTTATTCTGCTGTTCCTGGAGTGTCAGGATTATTTTTCGTATTTCTTCTCTTTTGGTTTTCATTCTTGGGCGTGGAAACCAGTCTGTTAAGTTCATTGGTAGCTCAAAACTCAAAATGGGATTCTGAAAGGAAAGGTCATTTGGATATTATAGAAACGAGTTATAATCTAAATGACTGAAGAAAACTGTAGTGAGGAAAAGTACATTCTTCCTCATGCCACTCTACCAGCATAGAACAAATTTCTACAATTTCTGTGCTTTGTACATGTATAATTATGGTAAAATCAATCAAGCTTCAGTATGTTACAGATCAGTCCTGATTATAAGAATGCCTGAACAATCTACTGTGTTTGCTACATCTTTCAGACTAATCATTTGTCTGCATAAATGTGTAAAATTCTTTTAACAAAAAAAACAACTGAGCGAGAGAGAAAACTACTATAAAGATACAGGACATTTTTTAAGAATCACTAACATCAAAATCTAGAGCTGATCAGGAATCCAAACCATTCCTGTTCTTATAAATAATCTTTAGAATCATGACCAACTAGGCAAGTCAGTTTTAGATTTCATCCTAGAAAACAAAGCCCCTGCCTACCACCAATGCTTTTTATACTCACATTCTGTTTTCTTGCTAGGTATCATTCATCCAAATAATTAAGATAATTATTATGAGACTTTATCTACGCCTCTTTAGTGATACTGTACAACAATTCCACCCTAACCAAATGACAATCTGGGGAACAGTGTTGTCTCTCAATGAAATTCCTCCCTTTCTGTACTCCAGTTTACATCATCAGGTTAGTTAAGAGTGAATTACATTCATCACTGAGGTGAGATCAGCAAGGCTGCTTGTGAAAAAAAACTTGTGACATTCTGCATAGGAACATTCTACTTAATGTTGCACTAGCAACGTTTTTCTGTGGCTGTTCAGCTCGGGGCAGACAAGCAGTGCCACGGTGAGAGGCCAGCTGTGCTGCACGCCTTCCCTCGCCGTGCAGGTTCTGGGGCCGAGCTGGCGCTGCCCCTCCCGCAGCGGCCCCTGGCGGCCCCCAGGGGCACAGCCGGCTCGGAGCGCTGACAAGGCCCTGGCTGTGACAGCCCGCAGGGGCCTCCTCACTGCTCACTCACCCTGACAGGCCAGTCTCTGTTTCAAAAGATATACATCGTGATTTTAGCACTTAAAATAAATCCACAAAGAACAAACAGATGTGCCTGAACAGTTCGCAAACATCAGATTAAGCACCTGCCCCCGCATACTCCCCCATCAAGTTTGTAGAGCTGGTGCAAAATGAGACTGTGGGCAATTTTCCAAATACAAAGCAGCTGAAATTGTTCGCTGAGTAACTTCAAGACAGTCTAGTACTGTATAGCCAGCACAGGTTTTCCTTCCTCACTGAAATTACTTCTGAGAATATGCTGTGATTTGATCTCTGACACATGTATGCGCCATGCCTGGCCAACAAAGCTGCAGTACGTTGTTAGACTAGGCAGGACAAGGGATTCAGCCTGACATAATCCAGCAATCAATTCGCAAAAAGGAATGGGCTAAGATTAATAAAACTTGGTTGCTCCTTGTATCCCCAGTGAACAAAACAGAAAGCACTTGGTTATGGTTCTAAGCTTTTGAGAACTCCTCAGTAAAGCAAAACTTCCACTTGCATTAATGCATTCTGCTAAAGCTTTGCTGCTTTCGTGTAACGTATGAATGGAGGGAGGGTTGAGGGAGGGATAAGCTGCCAGCTTTTCCAGGAAAGAGTTAGCTACAGGAGAGTTTAGGAACAATGCTCTAAAGCACCAGGGATTTCTAAAGAGAGTTACTGTCCCAAGCAGACAGCATCTCACTTGACCACGGTTTCTTCTCCCAGCCTAGACCAGAAGGTGCTAATGCCTCACTTGTGAAAGGAGCTGTAACTTGAAGACCAAGTCAGCTTGTAAGCAAGCAAGCATTCAAATAATTCCTGAAATGGAAACAAGATTTGGCATTTAGCTGTAATGATTTCGCTTACATGTTTTCTTACAAGTTAAAAATACCCCCAGAAGAAACATAAACCCCCTACCTGTGTCACACTTCGGAATTTATTCAGCCACAGTTCTTAGGGGAAAAAGAACAAGCTTTTTGTAGTGCATTTTTAGTCTAGAGTTTGAACTCAAGCTCCTACTGGATGATTTTAAAGGGTACACAGCAGAAGAACACAAAGGAAGACTCTAAATGTGTTCTCTTTAGATTCTCTTGGAAAAACTCATGGCTTATGATTTCTTTTATGTACGTACAACTAAAAAGGATAATTAGTTTATTTTCTAAAAAGTTATTCTGTGTGTTTACATATAAATTAGTTTATAACGCACAATCTCATAAATGGATACTGAGCTACACTAGGAGCTTTTTATAATGGTAATCATTTTCACAGCTTATATTTGATTGCTGCAGGAATCAAAAATAGCTTCACAAACATACATACCTCAAAAAAGCTCTCCACATACTGGAGGATGTACACTCCGCAATCACTGAAGTTGTTCTGCTGTGGCACTTTTGGGTTGGAACCTTTCATGACATCTTTGGAAAAGCTTCTTTTGCTGCCTTTCCTGACTTCCCATTCCACCTCTAAATATCTACAATAAAAGACCATGCAAATTAAAATCTTTTTTTTTTGTTCCTTGAAGAAGTTTCAAAAAATACCCCAAACCAAACTAAAAAAAAAAAAGAACCCAAAACCCCAAACCAAACCAAAGCCCCAAGCACAAGATATGAAACTTACTCCCTTAGTGTTTTCACAACATTTGACCGGGAGGGGCCTCTCAGTGAGTCCATAAGCAAAATGCAGGGCCTAACAGAGAACACAAGTTTTAAGTACACAGTATTTTACAGCAGCTTGAAAAACACAATGTTGCACAATAATAGTTTGTGGGGTGGCCTTAACAAAACGAGATCAATACTCTGAAGTTCTGCCAGCACTGCTGTAATCTCCTAACTGGGATAGCTAAATGGCAAGTTAGCCATATACTAAGTAGACTTAGGAATGCACTTAGAAAATACAGTACTGTCAGACAATTTGTTACCGTTGCTTAAAACACCTTCAGGTGTCTAATGCTCTTTTAGGTGCACAAGGTATCTAGGTCAGTAGCAAGAGAAAGTAAGGCAGAGAGCCCACAAATACCCTGCTAGAGTAGCAGCTCGAGGACAGATGGGACACTGCCCAGCACACAGGAAGACATTAGGAAAGCATGTTCAAGAAGTGATCCCAGCCTGAATCTGAAATCTAGCTGGTAATTATAGACAAACACCCACCAACTCTATTTGAAAGACTTTAAAAAATAATGTATCTATAACCAAGTATTTTCTAGAGAACCAAGTCTGCTCAAGTCCTCTCCTGCACACAACACATGCTGATATTCTATCACTCAATCTAAAGCACACTACCTTTTCAGTAGCCCCAACCACAGCAATCTTGTCAGCCACCTTATATGCAAGTTGGATTTATAAATCAAAGCTAACTCATAACAAAGTTCAGAATTTCAGCATTATATGTAGTACGTATTTTGAGGAATAAATAAATTTACTTTTCACATATCGCTTTTTCTTTTCTAACAATAACACATATATATTCAGACAAAGAATCATTTGAAGAAACTTCAAACTAGTAAATGTAGACAAAATATCTGCATGCATTTATGTATAGGTGTGTTTGCATTTATAAACTAATTTACATGTATGCAATTTTTTAGGCATAAGCATATAATCACTTGAATAATGTTTGCTTGTATTTGTTTTAATTTATGATAGAAGTTAATATTTACATAGGTATTGCTCTTTTAAAAAGCATTAAATGCTCTTTAAAATGTTTTTTTTAAAAATGTAGTAGTTTGGAGGGGGAAGAAGTGACAGCCTTTTCAAGGTAATTTTCTATTTTATATAGAAGTTATTTTAAAATAAAGCGCCCTTAATGACTTTTGACACTTAAGTGTCAAAGATGTTATGAAATGTCACATTGAATTAAAATACTGTCTGCTGGAAAGTATTATGTACAGATAATCTGCCATCAAAATGGGACAAATTTAGCCAAGCTATAGTCAGAAGTTCATAAATATTCTTAAAACACGCAACACAGATGGACTTTTCCTTGAAAACGTATTAAGTCATATATTCCATAACATCTATAAATCTGTAATTCTATTCTACCTCCTAAGAATGTACTGTGAAAGTCTTCACCTTTCTAGTACACCTTGTATTCACAAGGAAGGAAATACAAAAATAGGTAAATTATGAAAAAATACAAACGAAATTGTCAAGACGGCAATACTAGTAACAGTATTTCTGGATTTCAAATCATGCATCTGTCACACCATAATGCAAACAATTGCAGTCAATGTTTACTAAGAAATTATTTCTGGGTTTCAAATATTAAAAAAAACTTTTCAAATCCAGAACAGATCAAAAATCTAAAAAAAATGTGGAACACTCTTATTAGAGAAAAAAGAACAGACAGAGACAACAAAGAGGAACAGCTATAACAAAATTAGATAAGAAAAGGGAGAAGTTAAAAATTACTCCCATTTTCCTTTACTAATTTGAGTAGTGATTAAGGTTTTCTTTACTATTAATTTAATTATTTTATTTAAAAACAACCATCTGTTTTTTCTATATAAGATACATTTGAACATGTTTCTGTATCTTGTTTTTGCAGGAATCCAAGTGCAAAATACCAAAGAACAACCTTATTGGAAGAAACAATCTTCATTTGCCTGATGTAGCACACAGGCTTAACAGAAACTCAAAAAAGCTATTATTTCACTAATAGTTTCATTCAGTAAATTTTCTGCCCGCTAAAGATGGTCATAGAAAGTATAAAATTCTCTCTCAAACCCTAATAGCACAGTGATTAAAGTATTTAAAGATTCATGTATGACTATTTACCATAATTACTGCCTTTTATATTTCATAAACTTCTATGAAATTTCCATTTTAACTGTTTTAATACTTACTGTTTGCAGATAGTTGGCTTCAGGTACCACTGTCCCATTTCTGAATTACAGTTATCATCTACAAGGCCACCATCATCACTACTGTCTTCCTACAGAGGCAATGTGGTTACAGGTGTTTAAAAGCTAATACTGTTTTTTCAAACAGATGCAAAGGAAATTACTGTTACACTTACCATTTTCATTCAAGACCAATAACTAAGTTCAATAAAGAAATGGTAGCTTTAATCTGAAATGATTCACTGTTAAGTTTACCAACTTTTAGTCACATGGTTTCTGAAATTCATGCTAGAATGACATGGACTGAATGCTGCTATTTATTTAAAGACTACTGAAACTAGAAAAATACAACCAACATTTTCAAAGCATTGCTGTCTTAGAAGAGGTGAATCTCCATTATTTGGTTATAATCCAAATTATCAATACTTTTCCTTGCCAGTGAATACTAGAAACTTGCTTGGTGGTTTCATGTATGTTATCTTCTAGATGAAATGAGACAAGATCTGCAACAAGCTCAGACAGAACTCTGGTTTTGCTCCAAAACGCAACAACTTGATTCTTAGGGCAAGGAAAATTAAACCACATGATACACAGGATTATGGACTGCAAAAACAGTCATACCACAATCCTGGAAATATCCTCTGGCCTTTTGATTTCAATATTGATTGCTATAAACAATATGATATTGATTACTATAAACAGTACAGAAGTTTCATGAACAAAAGCATTAAGTTGTATCTAAAAGAATCCCAGTGATCCATAGTTTCTTATCCTGCCTTTGAGTTCAGTATTACTACCACAGATCACTGTGTTACAGGGAAAGAAGTGCTTTCCAAAAATGGGAACCCCTGTACCAGGAAGATTTGTGAATGTTTCTGTTAGCATTGTGTACACTTTATTAACACATAGGATCCTGGCACTGAAATCCTCAAGCTATGCCATGAACATGTTATCATATTAGAAACTGCTGTGTAGTTCCTCGTACACTTGTTTTTGTTGCAGCCTCAACTCCTTTTTTGCCTTTTTCAGATGAAAAGGTTGGTCCACTCAGCTTGTCATGGTCATTTCTACACTTGCTTTGTGCATTCTAGAAAATATCAGTGATAACTTCAGCCTGAGTTAAGTTCTAAGCTACACAGCAACTAAAGAGGTTGGAATTTGGTCCTTCTCTCAAGGAACACATCTGGCCATGGGCTTGTTTCCCAGCCTTCATGCCATGTACTTCAGATTGGAAAAACTCTAACTGCTACAAAACAGACAGACAGGCAGTCCCATCAGGCAAAACTCAGAATGTTTGCACAAGGTGGCATAACAGGAGACGTGGGCTAAGTCCACCTGAAAAGCACGGTTAGGTTTCCACATCAACAGGAGCTTTCATATGTAAGTACATATACATATACATATATATAGCTATTTGAAAGTCATTACAGATAGCTGCAGACTGAAAAAGAATAGTTTGTTCTGGACTCAGAGGTCCACAAAAGGTGGGGAGACCCTCCACTCCCATACACAGTGGGAGACAAAAGATGGAAATTACAGACTTTCAGTGTTCCCACTGTGTAATACTGTCATTAGGCAAAAGACTGACAAAATGAAGTGCAGAATCAGTGCAGCAGTTTTCTATTAAACAGTTAAATGAACAAATGTATAATCCACTCTGTCAACTAACCTGCAGATTTTTGTAGGTAACCAGTGCTTTGGATTCGACACTTGTAAAGATAAGCAGCTTTAGACAATGCACATTTACAATGTGTACACTGCTTTTAAGCTGTCCATTCAAAATACAACACAACAGTTCACATTTCCTAAATAAAACTGCTAAATTCTTTACCTGGTTATCTTGGTCTTCAGAAAAATCTATAAGCTCATCTTCATTTAGTTTACTGCCATCAGCTGAGTCTTCACTATAGTTTAGTCTGATTTTGTGCAATCCATCTGTATCAATCACAGACAGGAGGATATTTAAACATCAAATACTATGGCATCACTGAAGACCAAACTCATTTTATACCTCAGATACCCTCAGGATTGCTCACAGTAACTGTGATACAGCTAACATAGAGTAATTTATTCATGCATATGAACCAAAGTGAAAAGCTTTTAAGTAGCCCAACAGAAACTATTTCTTTGTGTGTGAAATGCTTAAAAAAAATTTGAGAGACTAGACTAAAACTCACTATGAAATTGCCCCATAGTTCCATGAAGCCTTTGTAACAGTCTAAATTGGTACTGCTACCAAAAGAAGCACTCTGATATACTCTCTAAAATAACTATCTATTCCTATCCCTAGCTGGTTCCTTCCATAACACCAAACACATCCATACACACAGTGGATCAGACTGAAAAAGGTAGTCACACCCTTACTATTTTTTAACTGGAATAATTTCCTCCATCAGTTTGCTATGAAGTTATATGAAGACCTAGGCTGGTAAAAAGGAAAAAGCAGCTTGGGAACACACTGGTAAGGGAGAGCAGAATGAAGGATCAGCTCTCCTAGTGAGCAGCAGCTTAGAAATATTTCACAGTTGGTTACATAAAAAGATTATCTGTAGATTCAATCCCAACCACCTCTACATATTTAGTCACATATTTAGTGGGCAACACCACCAGAAGAAAAAAAAATTATGCGTGTTCTAGCTATACCTGTACAAGAAGTAGATACAGACAGCTACAGGCTCACTAGTCTTACTACTACTATACAAGACTTCAGAACAGGTTTTCATGGGAAAAATAGTAAACTGTGGAAATAAATGAAAAGTGGTTACTCATGCCAGCAAAACTCGAAATCTTTCTAGAAAAGGGCTATGTAATATGTTGTAGTGGGTTAGAGCTGAGTTGCTTTATGGGCTTTTGGACCAATGACGCTTCTCGCGATTTGCATATTTAAAACTGCGTGGAAGGTCGGTTAAAAGGCCATTGCAGGTCGAAGGGGCCGCGCCGGGCCAGGCCAAGCCAGGCCAGGCCCCACCCCCTTCCCCAACGAGGGCACAAAGCTGCTGGGGGAAAAAAACCCCATCCCGGCTCCGGGGGGCATCTGGGATCAGCCTTAACCACCGCCAGGCAGCTAAGAAGCAGCTATGAATTGCTGCACAGCCAAGACCACCCGGCACAACTTCTGGGGACTAGCAAGCCTCCCTTCCCCTCCACACAGCCGGCGCGGCCCCACACAAAGCCGTCGAGGGGTCAGCAGGGCTTCTCTGCAGCCGGCACAGTTTGCGATGACTGAAGAAGACACCATGCAGCCAGCAGCATAAAGGGAGTGAGGCTTTCTCTAATATAAAGCCTGAACAAGGTCAATTTTTTAACATGGCGGCCTCCTAGGTCAGAAAGAAAGAGAAAGTGAGTCACCTGGGAGGGTGTCAAGATGGCAGTGGGGAAAAATAGGTGCAGGCACGTTTTTCGTGTGTAGCTTAGAAATGATTTCTGCAAGCTGTGGTAAAGATTGTAATATTACAGACTGTTTTATCTCTTTAATCCCATTTCAAGTACATGAGGAGATGGGAAATTCATGTGCGGCCTATGGAGATGTTAGAAGTGCCTATGCCAGGCTATATAGAAGCAGTGAAAGGCTTTTAGAGATTTGGTGAAGGAAGAGAGCCTTTGTTTTCAGGCCAGAATAACTCATCTTTAAAAAAGACTGAAACCCTACGTCTCAGGGCCCATGATTGCGGTATGGATAGGCCGTGAGATTTTCTATGGAAGAGATGTTTTCACTGCAACAGGGTTTTTTTTGTTTTTTTTTTTTGGGTGGACTGTTGCAGGTAACAGTTTCGAAACTACATTAAGCAGAAGAAAAGTCTTTGAAAAGTCTTTTTCCTCAAATGTTGGAGAGACTTTTGAGAACTGCAACACTGACCAGACCCATGGTCTTCTCCTTTGTGTGAGATAGGTAAAAAGGGAGGGGGAGCGCTGGAAGAGAGGGGAGTGTGTTTTTAGTTTAGTTTCTTCTTTACACCTTTAATTCTGTTACCAATAAACTTTTCTTTAAGTTGTAACTGTTTATGCGTGGACCTGTTTTGCTTTGCATAGTTTTCCTCAATATAATCGCATTTCCCCTTATGAAAAATAACAGCTTTCGTGGGGCGCAGTGCTTAGCTGCATCAAACCACGACATATATCTAAACAATAACAAAAATAAAAGCATTGGTTGTGGTGTCACTGGAGGACATATTACCTATTAAAGGAAACTAGGATTTCTATAAGAAGAGTAAATAGGGCAGTGAACTAGCTAGTGGAAAAAAAAGGAGAACATCTGCATTTGAGAATATTTCAAAAGAGAAGTTGAGGTAACACTTTGGAAAGAGGTCAGCAGTGGAGTTCCACAGGGACAAACTTGGGAATTAGTCTTACTCAGTACCTTTGAAAAGACCTTAGCGTAAGAAGTAGGTCATATACTAATGTGACTTACTGCTGACAGATTCGTAAAAATTAAAAATTGGTATTGAAACGAATCACATCTTGTTCAAAAACTGAGCAATAAAAAGATGATTTAGATAAATAATAAAAAAAGATACATTTTGGATAACTTCTTCAAAGTTATTTAGGTATGAACTTCTATTGATGCACAAGTTCAACACCAGGATTTAGTTTGAAATCAAAACATCTCCGCTTGGGCTCCACGTATAGTTAGCACCTAGGGTCTCAATGTTAGGAAACCATAATCAGAGCACAGAGCTACTCAACTGAACAGCAACTCTACATCTGCTTTATGATGAGAAGAGGAAGTCTCTTGGCTTCACTGACTACACTATCACAGGTGTGTGCTCTCAAGACATCCTTGGATATCCAAGATTTATGGATGGATTTGGCACAGTCAAGATCCACACCCTTTCGAAGCAACAGCTGAAGGCCAGTCAGATAACCCAAGGCAAAATGCCCATCTTCCATCTGGTAGAAATTGAAGTTTAAATACAGTGCATCTAAATTTAGCTGCCTAAACATATCCTTAGGGTCAATCTCACCCTTAAATCGGGACTGTGCCCTTGAGAACACCCGCTTTAATGAAAGGGTGCATCATCTGCAATAGTTAAGCAGGAGATTCTGAGCATTTAAGTTAAAAAGAGCATGACCATCAGCCACCAATACAATGCAGCTGTAAAAAACCCACAAGAAACGTAATCCTAGCAAAAATCTGTCATAAAGCACATTCCAACTAATTACAGACAAACAACAGTAGCAGCATCCAAGACATGAGAGCACATCATACAGCAGCAGTATCATAAATGGTAACAATCACACATAAAATGAAAAATTGACTCAAACAAGAACACATCTATGTGCACTCCCAGCAGCCCTCCAAGACCTTCTAGGAACAGTGAAAATGTTATCACAAATGAATAAATTTAGAACAGAAATTAGTGTAATGGCCTGCGGTATACAAATTAAACCATACGACTGGTAGTATTTTCAGACCTTGTACTACAAGGTATACAATTCATTACTGTGTAAACTAAGTCACGAGGAATACTACTGGTGACTAAAGTAAAAGCTTTGCATAATCAGATGTTTCCTAGTCTATGCCTTAAGGAGATCCAAATGTTGCAGTGAACAGAGAAAACAACCTTTTCCTAATTCCTTCACCTGCCTTTAAAAGTATGCCAGTTCCTTTGTTCATGTGGGTACAAACACTGTTGCAGATTGGTGAGCTCAGTCTCCACGGCGGCGATGCACTGAGAAAGCCTGTCTAACAGTGGTCACGGAAGAAAATTTTTTTAGACTTATTTTCTTCTTACTCTTTTTACATACCTTCTTATCAGGACATTAAAGAAATGAATAGTGTTGAAGTAAAACATCAAAGGATAAAAGACACCAATACTAAGGTTGCTCACAGAATCTTAGGTCAGTGTTGCCCTGCATGTACATTATAACAATCCATGGTCAAGTACTACTTTAACAACTGCAATCTTGAGAGTTGCAAAGTGCTATCTACAAAATGATTTTGTTTGAAAAAAGATCATAAGACTGAAATATTAATCTGATTTAGGAAAACAGTATTTTATCTCAAGCCCTTTGCCACTAGAGTTATGTCGATAGGCACAAAAACTTTTTAAATGCAATGGCTGTGAATTTCTTATATTGTATTTGAAATTCAGCCATAACTAAACTTTCAAAATATGAAGTTAATGTCATTGCAGAAGTAGTAACAGATCTGAAATCTTCAAATATTTCATTAAAATATGCATATTTTTACAATTACATACCCATAGATTGGCTAGCAGCTGTGAATTCACCCTGTACACCATTTTCATCCAGAGTTCTATGGTCTAGTTTATGGCATGCTGATTCCACAGTGTTAGGTTCTTCCACATCACTGTCTATTTGATTCAGTTTTTTGAAAGCACTTTTTCCCCTACAAGGACTTCTTCTACAACACGAAGATTCGCTGTCCTCTGTTTCAGTGTTTGGGTCAATTAAAGCTGTACTGTACTTTTTGGTAAACATCTTCTTTGCTGTGGACTTGGAAGGCGAGTTTTGTGCATCTAATTCATTTGGCAAAGGAGATGGTGTACTGCTCTCTCCATCCGAAGAGGAAGATTTCATCAGCATTGCAGCATTTTCATGATAATGGGGATTTGGTTCATATTTGGGTTTTTCTAAACCAGGAAAACAGATAACAGCCAAAAACCAGTGGGCGCTGCAAAGGAAAAAATACATTAAAACCTCACAATTACATTAATGCTCACAGTTAAACCCAAAATTGGTAAAAAACAAACAAAACATGCACATATGCCCATGGACACATACACAAAATATTCCTGCCCCATAATTATTCAAAGATAAACTATACTAGCTGTTCACTTTTCTAACCAGGTTTTACTCAAGCCTTTACAGGCTTCTGTAAAAGTACGATTTTATCCATGCAAATAATCACCAACAAATTAATTAATATGATGCAGTTAGTTGAAAACAGGCGCTGTCTTAAATATTTATTTCAATTTGCTCACACTTCATACAATTTTTTCTGTCTTTGAATGGAAGCTTATTTATTTTTTAGTATTTTCTTCATTAATGCATGAATTAGAGATTGTAGAGTTCCTGTTTTATGGCTGTTTGAAGTTTTCTAGGAGTTCAGCACTAGCAACACAAGTAGTCAGATCTAATGGTATGGCTGAATTGCCCATACTCCTCCACTTTTGAGATCTTCCAATTGTATTTAACACTTTACAGTTTTAAAGAAATCTTGTTAACAGTGAGCTACAGGAGAAAAAAAGAGTGCTTGTAATGCCATTACAATGGCTCTGTTGTCTTCCTCACCCTTCACAGAACTGACATTCTAACTTTTCCAAATCAAACAGTTATATCCCTGAACACAAAGTGTAAGTTTGGCAACAGTTTCCTCCTATTTCCTTGCTTCTTTAGGCTTCACTGACTTGCCACTCAATCAGAATGAGAGCAGCAGGAAATTCAGGGACTGAGACATTACAAGTGAATTCTGATTATCTGATTTAGAACTTTTCTGATGGATCTTTGATTGTCTACAGGAAGTAACAAAACAGAAGCTAGCTATGTATTATACAGCGGAAGTCACAATTCATTGTGTTCCAGGAAACAAAAGAAAAAGCAGTAGCTAAAGATGCATGTCTAACTGACATACTAAAAAATAATTAAATGGTTATGAAGCCTAAACTCCATCAAAACTTAATGGCAGTTAAAGTAAGTGGCCATTGAAAGCAGCATGTGAGGTATGGTTTGTCTTGAATGAGTCATCACACCTAGTAAATGAACATACTCAGTACTGCCCAACCCTAGAATTTGTATGTACTCTATTAACAGAGACTTTATGTACCAATTACATCAACAGATTAGCAAATTAACCTGGATGTAAAAAGAGAACA